>WBNO01002169.1:229143-240345 GCA_013400575.1 Peucedramus taeniatus | reverse complement strand
ATATCGACATGTGTATATATATTAATAAAGGACTGTTACTCCTTTTCCCATATCTTTGCCTGAAAGCCCCTTAATTTCAAAGTTATAACTCAGAGGGAAAGGGGTCATATTTTCCATTTCAAGGGATGCTCCCACCTTCCTTGGCAGACACCTGTGTTTCAAACTGAGACACAAAGTTGGACAGTTTTCAGGCACTGCTGTCATTCTTAGACTGACATCAGTGTTTCTCACCTGCTGCTTTACAAGTCCTCCCATTGGCTTCTAGAATGTATCCTTCATCACAATAACACCTAAAAGATCCTCTCTCATTATAACAGTGCTGACTACAAAAGCCTGGAGGGTCACATTCATTAATATCTTCACAGGTCTTGGAGTCATTTGCAAGCTGGTATCCAATAGGACAGGTACACTGAGCTCCAAAAGGTCCTTGAATACATTCATGAGTGCAGCCAGCATTATTGTCAGTGCAGCTTTCCTGATCTGAAGTTGGGTTGGGGAAAGAGATAAGCAAATAGTCAAAAAATGCTTCCTGTGATAAATTTAAGTCTTTACAATTGCATTATTAGCCAAAGACTGCTACTAAAACGACTGCAGAATCGTCAGTTATGCGGTGTGAGAATGGACTGCGGTCCTTATTCAAAATACAACATACACAGTGCACATTAAGGCAGGTAACAACATCGCATGTACTGAATCCCATCAAATGAATGCCAAACAGAAAGCTGCCTAAGTACATACAACAACTTTTTCAAAAATAGCTAGAAATAAACGAAAATTTACTTTACCACTCCAATCCTAAAGCTGTATAAATAATAATTAAAAATAATTTATAATCATACCTGGCTGGGGTTCATCTGAGAATGTGCATTGATTAAAGAGAAGAAGGAGGAAAGAAGGAAAGAAAAAGATTATGTATAAATCAATTCAAAATCAACATAAATACAAATTCTGGCTGCACATGAACTTCTTGATTTTAATCATGATTCTTGAAGTTAAAAATTTTAAAGAGAATATTAAGGACTGAATCACATTTCATCTGAATATAAAGCATAGTATGCTTTAGTGAATGTGTCCAGGAACACAAAGTTCATTCCCAAGTAATTATATAAATATCTAAAGTCAGTGGAAGTCACACTGGAATTCAGAGAACAAGACTGGACATAGCAAATGAATTCCTCAGTCATCACTGTAGTATCTTTTCACTGAAAGTAAATTCCACTTAGAAATTTGAGGTCAAATTACATTGTGCTTATATTTCCACCAGAAACATTGTGACATTAAATAGAGCATGCTGAATATTCCATTTCTTTCTGAAGACATGACACATAGCCTACAGTAGATACTTAAAGAGTAACTTACTGCACAATGGGGATTCATCAGCTCCATTAGGACAATCAGCAGAATTATCACATACTTTGCTGAGATTCACACAGATACTGTGACCTGGACACTGCCACTGCCAGCTGGGGCACCGGAAAGGTTGAGTGGGACAATCTCTCTCATCACTCATATCCCTGCAGTCGTTATCACCATCACAGATCCACGCTCGATACACACAGTTGCCATTATCACAGCGGAAAAGTGATGGAGGACATGTTCTGGCAGGACATCGATGATGTTCATCTGAGCCATCTGCACAATCAACATGGCCATCACATTCCCAGTTATCAGGAACACAACTGCCATCTGATTGACACTGGAATTCATTCTGGTGGCACATCCCTGGTGGTCTTGTAGCTAGAACAGTGACATTCAACAGTTCAGAAGCTGCTTCAGTTTTAGACAGAGGACCAAAACCACTATGTTCAGTTCATTTCTTATATAAATAGTTACAGTGCTATTAAGAAATGTGTTGCTTTTAGATCAGGCCTCAGAATCACAGCCAGTCAATCTACATGACATTTCAAAATGTGACTAATTTAACTCCTACTTTATAATGTGGTCAACAAGGCAATTCAACTTTTGTTATACTTTGAGCAAGCACATATTTATACCTATGTACCTGCCCAAAGCGACAGAAAATCAGTTTCTCTTTCACCACTCTGTGTGGTAACATTTTAACTAATTTAAATGTAAAAAATTACTCAAAAAAAGTTTCAGTCTAACTTTCAGGAATACCAGGTTTTTCAGATTAATAGACTTGATTTTACTTTAAAATCCTGAGACTGAAATGCCAAGTAGAACAAAATGTTATAGCCAAAAGGAATGCAAACTGTCCTCTTTGCTTGGACCATCTACTCTTGCCAGCATAATCTGCTTAGTCTCCTACAAGAAAAGACTAAAAGAATTGAAATTGTTCAGCCTGGAAAAGAGTAAGCTTAGGGGTGACCTAATTGTGGCCTTTCTTATAGCCTCCCTTCAGGTACTGAAAGATGGGGAGAAAATTTTTACAAGGGCATGTAGTTACAGGACAAAGAGGAATGGCTTCATACAGAAAGAAAACAGGTTTAGATTAGATATTAGGAATAAAATCTTTACTGTGAGGAAGGTGAGGCACTGGAACAGGTTTTCCAGAGTTGTGGATGCCATATCCCTGGAAGTGTTCAAGACGAGGTGGGATGGGGCTTTGAGCAACCTGGTCTAGTGAAAAGTGTCTCTGCTCATGGCAGGGGGGTTGAAATTAGAGCATTTTTAAGGTTCCTTCCAACCCAAGCCATTCTATGATTCTATGATATTCTTGTGCTGGAACCTGCGTGTGAAATTCCTGCCCAGGAAAACTATGTAAAGACAAGTTTCCCTGAAAAGAATATTAAGATTTCAAAAAGAGTATTTGACATAGCAGATTAAAGGAAATTTCCAGAAGCATCACTTAATAACTGAAGTCTTTCTTTCAGCATCAATATACTTACGGCAACCAGCCTCGTCTGAGTGATCGTTACAGTCAAAAACACCATCACACTGGTAGTAGGTGCTGATACACTGGTCTCCACTTAGACATCTAAACTCTGTGTCACTGCAGTTATATACTACAAAATTTAAAAATATTGAATGTTATTTATTTATTTTACAGACGTAGACTGCATCAGATTTAACCTACAGGAGCTTAAGTTTGATATGGTATCAATTCCACTGAAGACCATAATTTAAATGAGACACAGAAAATTCAGTGACTTTGTAATTCACAGAAAACAGAGGAAACAGATTTCAGCCCTCCACAAACAGACCAGAGATCAAAAGCATCACAAACAGTATTAATTTATGGATAGGTTTATTATGCATTCTGCTGTCTTGGAGCTGGTAATATGAGATCACCAAAGACTCCTTTGGGGGCAAGTCTGAGGAAACAATAAAGAGGCATTCAACAAAGAAAGTTACACTTACTGCAGTCATGCTCATCAGCACCGTCTATACAATCTTTGTCTCCGTCGCAGACATAGAATGGGTCAATACAGCGATGGTCTGGACACTGGAATTGCCTGGGTTCACAAGTACCTGTGAAAGCTATTAAGAATGACAATAAATGCAAATGTGTTACTTTCTTTTGAAATCAGCATATTGCTGAGAAAGTAGAAAAACCTTATCCCTAATTTGCAGCATATAATGCAGCAACTAGCAATCACATAAATTATAAGCATTAATAAATTAATATTAGGTAATTTTTCATTTATATGTAGGCTTGGGCTCATGGAAAAGAAACAAAAGATTCCACATAATGGTAAATAACGCAAAAGAAAGTATATGAAAAAGCTACTATGTTACTTCTGGTGAAAACTTCCAGCCTAGGTTGGCTGACTACACCATTAGCTATCAGTGAGATCACTCATGAAGTAGGTGTTTAGAACATCTCAGCTTGAACTGCTCATTTTTTTGCTCATTACAGTGGATGACATGCAACACCATGATTACGATTATCACATTTGCCCCTTTTTTTTACATTATTTCTCTGCATTCTACTTGGCCCTGGAACTTCAAATTGGACAAGTTTTCCACTTCTTAAGGACTACAAAATATCAGTCTAAATTAGATACTAGTCCTTTTTTCCCAACTCCATTTATCATCCTTATACCAACTGATACATCTATGAAGATATGAACAGTTGACTATAACAACAACAGATAGTCATGATACTCACTGCAGTTTTTTTCATCTGAGCCATCACCACAGTCATTATCAGTATCACATAGCCAGATTCTTGGAATACATCTATTATTATCACAGGTGAACTGGGTTGCCGGGCATGAAGAGGGTCCTTGTGTAGGACAATGCAATTCATCACTGCCATCAAAACAGTCATTATGTTTATCACAATGCCAGCGACCTGGAATACACTGTCCACTGGCACAGGTAAAAGCTGAAGAAGCACAAGTATTGTCTGAATAAAAAAAAACAACAAAAAAAAAGTCTTTATAAAGATATCCAAAACTTGCCTTTCCTGCAACAGTTATCAGTACATTCATTACACTTACAGAATGTCTAAAATATGCACCAAATTCTAAAGTGCACGTTGCTTAGAATTAAAATGTCTGTTATGCAACATGCTGCAGAACTGAACAGAATACTTATAACCTTTTTTTAAACTGCAAGAAGCAATAAAAAATTAAACAGTTAAGCACTCCACAACAATCTAAAGAGCAAGAAAAGTTACTTCTTCTAGTAACCATTTGCTTTATACTTTTCCCCAAAAGATATTCTAAAATGGCCCATTAATAAGAAACAATTTATACCTCAGTCATACTAGCTAATCCTGTGCATTAGGGAGCACATTTTACTACTGTGTCCTATTTTCTTGTTCGTGATTTAAAATAATTAACTCTGAAGAAGCACCAGATATGTCATAAAACCCTCTTTGATATCTTCAGTATCTTATCCTCTCTTCAATGCCTTATCAACCATGATTATCCCACTGTTCTCTTAATTTACTTGAACAACAAAATACTTTGTGTGAGACACTTTACTGTAAAACCAGGAAATGAACCAATGTGCTTTTAATTTACTTAACTGTTAGAATCCAGATGTGTAGATAGATATACTATAGATATATATACAATAGATCTGCATTACCCAAATATTATGAAAAACAAATCTTTTACTCTGATGTTAAGTGAAATAAAAGGTGCTGCTTTAATCTTAGAGGAAGGTTAGGCAACGTATATGGTTTTGCTATTTTTCTTATGGTGCTATTTTTTACGTGTCTTCATCTTTACTAAGATAGCTTGTTCCTCTCCATGCATCTAAATGAGGTAAGATATTGATACTCCAATATCTTTCAAATTAAAAAAAAATAAGAATAAAGACCACATTTTCTGTAGAAAATAAATTTTTGTTACCCTCTAAATTAAATTTTGAGAATAGAGAGATATTAATATTTCCATGCATTATTTAGGTGGCTGGTACTGAATCCTGTATTACTATGATACAGTTTCCAAAATAACTAATTATATTATAAGTAATTTCCAAAGTAACTAATTACCCAGGAAGATTTCAGGATTTATTCACAGATGCAACCCTAAAAAATGACAGTTTTTTCCAATGAAACCATACTGACTCATTAAATTTCCTGAACTGCAAACAAGGAACACTAACTGCAGATTACAGGGATTACTTACTTAAAGAACCACAGTTTTGTTCATCACTGTTATCATGGCAATCATCAACACCATCACACTGATAGTATCGAGGCACACATCTTCCATTACCACAGGAAAATGAATAAGAGCCACACTGCAAAGTGGGTGGCTCATTGGATGGATCTTCAATGCACGACAGTTGATTTGGAGCCAGCTTCATGCCATAAGGACACCCACAAACTCTCTGAAAGTTTGGAACTGGGAAGCAAAAATGGCTGCAGTCTCCATTGGGATTTGTTCCTCTGTTACAGTAGTTAGAGCCTTAAAAAGTGATTGAGAAGGTCAATGCACACACTACAGATAACATCTTGGGAACTATTTAAAGTGCACAGTAACTGTAAAAAAAAGTGCTGTAGCAAGTCCTGGTTTTGCATACACTGCAAAACAAGGTCAAGCTCATCAACAGCAATAGTAGCAGTAACATAAAAGAAGTGTTGCATTCCCCATAATCTTCCTGACAAATGTTTATGGAAGCTGAAAACATACTATTAAATTTCATCCAATTTTCTGGCAATTTTCAGCAACTGTCTGGAAATAAGAATAGTACCACAAAAGAGAACTTCTGACCAAGGCTGTGAGACCAGATCCAATGTTTTGATACCAAGTAGTCTATGAGCCTTAGATTTAATCATATGTTTGATGAGTGCATTGGCTGTTTCACAAAATTAACTACAATACCAAATCCTTGGCTTAGATCATAGAATCACATAGAATTTAAGAAAATAAAAAAATAAGAAAAAATTAGTGATGTATACATAGTGATTACTTGAAGAATAGTAATTTGATTAATAAACATTTACCCAATTCCTCAGAATAAATAATTTAGTTTAACTAAAACTTCTACCAGAAAAGGAGAAATACAAAGTTGTAGTTGGTGATACAATTATACAAAATACAATGGAATTATAATTTAATTTTGCTCGATTGTTGGATACAGTAACAGAAAGGGTAGAGGGAAATTGCATCCAGACACAAAGCAGTGAAATAAACAACGTGATTGTAAGTGCCTGTGCTGCCTCCCTTGCATGTCAGTTATGATTCAGTGAAGCCATTTATAGAATTGAAACCGGAAATTTCCTGTCCTGACATTTTGTCTCTTATTCCCTGTTTCACATCCTCCCTCTATAGAAGAAAGGGGCTCACCTATTTGGGAATGAGCGTCGTAGGCTTTAACATGCATAATGTTACTAATGCCCCTCCTAATAATAGTCATTTCTCCTCCATCAGACTTCCTTACTCGAACTATTCCACCAAGTCTCCAATCAGTGAAATAGGCATAACCTGTTTTGAAAAATATTTAACATATTATATAGAAATATGACATAAAACATCATGTATCATAAAAAAACCCTAGAAGACTTTTCATGAAAATTTAGCCATTTTTCATAATTGTTTCATGAAAAAGATAAAAGGTCCTTCACCACTTATAATGCTGTCAAAGTGAGCCTTCAGTCACAGGCAGACATAACTTAGGGAAGCCTTCTCAAATTTTACTGAAATTGACATATAACAAACCCAACTAGAATTTCAAATTCCAAGGCAATTTTAAGTAATTCATTAAGACTGCTTCACAGAAAATTTTAAAGTATTTTTGAAGATATTTTTATACACAATCAAAAAGGGTCACATACTGGCCTCTTTCTTCAGACATAACACAAATCCAGTAATAAACTTTACATATAATTATTAGAAATCCTGAAATGTTGACCATCTCTGGAGTGGTGATTCACTCTGTCTGTTCAGCATGAACAGCTCACCTTGGAAGCTATAATAAGTACAGCATATCTGACTTGTTGCACCACATGAATTACCTGACCTATCTAAAATTATTTAAAATTAAATATACATAAAACCAGTTCTAAAAACAAGCAAGAAGTACTAAACACATACTTTTACTAGAAACTTTCAAGAGTGCTTTTTTAGGAAAACCAGTATTGCAAAATCTCTGTCATTTTATGTCACAAATTCACAGATCACCATATCAAAAGAAAAATCTGTGATAATAATAGATAATATTTTACAGTGCCAGACTTACCTCCAAAAATCGTAAGGCCAAATGGGTGAGTCATCTGAGTAATATGTTCAAGAGTCCGTCTGTCCAGCCCATCAAAGGTGCTGTGTTCAATTTTATCAAAAAAAGCATCCACCCAGTACAACCTCAGAGAACTAGAAATAATGAAAATGTTATATCTTTTTAAGTGACATTTTGTCCATTATGAAGCACTAGCATTTTCTTAAATAATAATCTTCAACCTACAAGAAGCTATTGCGGTGTGTGGGGAGAGATTCTGAGAAAACCTTATATTTTAAGGCTTTTCAACCAATTGAAAGATAAGGTCTTCAAGAAAAGAGTGCCAGTGTAAGCAATCTGACATTATTCCTTTATTTTTACTCCCTAACAGTTTAAAAAAAGAAACATGTTTGCTCAAGAAAAGCTTCTCTGTCTTCTGTGTTGCCCTTACCTCCAGTCAATGGCAAGGCCATTGGGCCAGCCTAGTGTTGTATTGACAATTGGCAAGGCATGGGATCCATCGCTCCAGGCCCTCATGATTTTTGCTGGACGGAACCAATCTGTCCAGAATATATACCTGCAAAAACACATAAACTAAATTATATAATGTGATTAAACAGAGCAAATGTTTGAAACAGCATTAACATTTTTCTTTGTATCACAGCCTTCACATAACTTTAAAAAATACTGTTTCTTGTTGTTCCTCTCCTCAATTGGCAGTAGTATCGACAATATTTGTCCTGTTTACAACTACCAGAATCTTTGGAATTATTTTGGTCCTTTAAATATAAAATACCCATAACTTGGTTTAAATTGTTAAGGTTCTCATGTAATTACTGACAGAGAAATAGAACCAATCAAAAATGCATATTCCAGCATGAATATTACGAAGATTTTTCTCCTGATCCATTTAACTTACAGTCAAAGAGTTGAAGTTAATACTAAATAATTTTACAAAGCAGCAAACAAAAAATGTTGAGCTATCCAAGGATTCAGGTTCAACATTATTCTTATGAGATTACTTTCAAAATAGTGTATTTGGTTACTCATGAAAAATCAATATCTAAGAATGAAGAAATTCAGTAGTACGACATTATGAAGCCAAACTATGCTGTGAAAGAAACACTGTCTTTGCATTTGCAAAGAAGACAGACTATGGTAAGCTTTTCCATCAAAGAAAAGCAGGGCTTTATTTTGTGTATGGAATCACATATTGCAAGGTCTGTATCAAATATAGACAGTAGTATCCAATATGGTTCAAATAAAGAAATTCAGAGAAATAAAACTACAGAACTATTATTAGCAGTCTGGGAATTGAAAGTATATTAAAAACAATTTAGCAAACTCCATCTTTCAACTATGAGAAATTGCTTTGTGAGTGATACAAAGAAACCAAGTTCTTTTGCCTTTTTATAAATGAACAGGAGTAAAAGGAAAAAACCATAGTGCTTTTAAAGAGAAGTTCTTTTGAGTGCTTCTGTCATGTGGAATCTCTCTCACCATGCCCTATCCTCTGGGTGCTGAATCCTAGGCTGGCATAAAACAAATTAAATAAAGACAAGACAACTGAAAGGAGATGGTATTTTGAAAAGAACAAAAATCCAGAATCAGATGTAAATCTAACCTCACCAGTTCTGTTTAACTCATAAATTTGTACATATAGTTTAAAATGAGAATCTAAACTTACCCAATAACAGGATGAATCACTATTGAACGAGGATTATTTAAATTCTGAACAATAGCTCTCCTGGATTTATCTGCCAGCCTCATCACACTAATGCTCCTGTATCGAGGATCTGTCCAGTAGAGGTTCTTTGAGATCCAGTCAAAAGCTAAATCTTCAACACTTTCCACTCTATTAGCAGTCAAGATCTCTCTTCCTAGAATTTATAACACACATAATGATTGCAAATGTTTAGGAACAGGGGAAATAACATGAGTGCAATATTCTATTGACAAAACTTGTGGTTCCCCTTGGTAAAAATGCTACCTTTGTGCTACTTAATATAAAGACCAAGGGGAGGGAGGGGTGCCTTTTGCTCTCGACAGAGAAGGTGTATGTCCATGAGCACAACTGGAAAAGAGGGGAAATAAAGACTAGCCAAAGGTCAGAGAAAAATCTGTCACTAAGTTTACACTGAGGGTTTTACAAATGAAGGTCAGTACAGTCAGTGCAGTAACAACATCTTGCTCAACAGACAGACTTTACCTACTCTTTGCATAGTAATGGTCAGCTGCAGTCTACCATTAACCTGACCCAAAGCAGCAAGCAAGCACAGAAGACTATATGCTGACATTTGATCATCATTAAAAATTGGAGAGAAACATTCTTTACACTTGCACAAATAGAACTTCCAAAAATCTCAGAAAGTTAATCTTCTTTTTCTGTATTACAGTATAATAGCAGACATCCTGCTCTCCAGAAAGGGAAATTAAAATAGAAACACAACTTCATACTACTGAACAGCATACTTGTCTGCATAAACAGACTGGTGAGGGCAAATACCAGTTGTGAGAAATACTACAAATAATTCCCTCTCAAATACATTCAACAAGTTTGTCAAACAACAAGAGAATTCAACAAGCTTAATACAAGTTGTACAAAGATTTTTGAGAAACATTTTTCAGGTGACTGGGGTCACACTGAAATTTATCTGTGTATCTCATAATATTTTTCACGATTTTTTAAGAAAAATATATATTACAGTCTTCTTACCATAATTACTCTACAATTCCCAAGCATGATTCTCACCTGAACCATCAGTTTTCTGTTTATAGATCATGTCTTTACTTGTGTCTGAAAAAAAAATTGTGTCATCCTGAGCACAGAAGTCAATTCCAACGAAGTATGAAGGGCTCCCTGTCACAGGTATGATCACATCTTCCTGGGTGGAGAGATTGAATGGGATTCCCCGCACTGCCGTCTGCGATGAGAACAGCAGAAACTGTCGCACAGCTGTGAAAGGAAAAATCAGACACAGACTTCACTGATTCACAAGGGAGGACACCTGACCATTAAGAAAAGCTTTGTTTTATTTTGACAACACTAATAGGCTGGAAGTAGAAACAAGAAGAATGAGAAAATAGGGATTTAAATACTGACAAGACATAAAAACTGAGGAAGAAAACCAAAACCTAATCCAGATAAGGGGAAGTCGTCAAGTATTCTTTCATTGTTACTGTGGTCCTAATACACTTTTAAAGCAAACATTATGCCTATAGAAGCAGAAATCATCTTCTGTACTCTTCTCTTTATAATCATTTACTAAAAAAATAACTCACAGGCTTTGTTGAGCCACCATTAAGCCAGACAATACCTGGGGTAACCAGATAAATGAATGGCCAAATATTAAAATTACAGACAACATATATGACATACTTTCTCATTAGACAGTCATAGTAAAAGTGCATCAGTGACAATTCTGCACTTAAATAGGAAGCAGAAGATTGCTGATGGAAACACACAGCTTCAAAACTGAATCTATTATTCTTGCCATGTGTTCAAAGGGAGAAGACTAACCTAACCTGCACAGTACTGCACAGGAAAGCAGGCTTATATGTTAAAAATAATGCAAAAATCTGCATATTATCAAGCATTCATGCTTGATTTCAGGATTAAGAGCT
>WBNO01002169.1:195743-221742 GCA_013400575.1 Peucedramus taeniatus | reverse complement strand
AAAAAAAAAACACTCTAAACCACACCTGCCAGGAGAAAAGGAAAAATCATTTGAAGGGATGTCATTGTCTGCTTTCCACAATACAGAATATTTCTATGAAGTATTTTTCCTGCAAAAGATCTCTACACTTGGCACACACAAAGACTTGGCTGGATTTAAGCCCACTCTGAAGGTGAGTTCCACCTTTATTTTAGTGCAGTGCTTAAGCCTTTAAGTCCTACTTGAAGGCCGTGTTTATTAGCTCAGATTTAGTACCATGCTAACAGGTATCTGATTTAGAATTAAAAGTTGTCTGTGCACCAGAAACAGCAAGAAAAAGTTCCTTTTAACATGCAAAATACCATATAGGTAGAGTACCGGATCTGGAATTACACAGAACTGATTGTCAGCAATTCCTTCACGACAAGTTTTGCTCTGGCAACAAATATATGCCTAGATTTCAGCAAACCAAAACACATTGACTCACATTTACAAGCCAGAATCTGATAACTCGGTTTACAGGGCAGTCAAAAAAACAACAGAAGACTCACTAAGACTGCACCAGGTTTGGGAATGTGTCCTTCATGTATTTTCCACAAAAGCATGAAAAAATTGAGGAAATTTCACGCCTTATTTCTCTGTCTCTACAAAGTGCAACCATTCTGCCACTGCAGCTTATACAGCCTTAGGCCACCCAGAATTCTCAAAAATTAAAAAACCTCATTAGAGACTGAGCATCTGCAATACTTTTAATAGCACAAGCACCATCGCTTGGGTTGAAAACTCATAACAGATATTTACCCCTTTTCTTTTATTAGGCAGTGCTAACTTCCATGATTCTGAAGTTACTTAATTGCCAGCTACTGAGATAAAACATTTGTGCTACCAAGTTACAGCAGCTTTACAGTTACCTTTGCATTCTTGTAAATATTCTTATTTTTCATGTAAATGATGCATATACTGAAACCCCACAGAAGACACAGCATTTCCATAATGCAAATACAAAGCACCCTTTTTTATTTTCAAGTATAATGTTCTGCTATCTTCATACACAGCCATTTTCCAAAAATAACAAACAATTCAACATCATTAACTGTTTTTCCAGGCACACAACACGCACTACTGAGGCAGAAACAAACTCTTTCTATGTAAACACTTAAAGACCGGTAAAAACTTTTGATAATAAACCAGCCATCCAACAATACACATTTTTAAACCTAATCATGCTGTCACTATGTCTTTAGGTCAACGTGAAAGAGGTCTTTATGATATCTCTATGGTTTGTTTCTGTGTCACCATGCTGCCATTGTTCTACTAAATTTTTCATACATTTTCTGACTCCTGAGATTTTCTATTTGCCAGTACATCTACACAATTTGAACTAACTGGCCTTCCTGGAATCCAGACTTTCCCAATGGGTTGTGAGAAGGTACTGGGTATCTGAAATCCCTGGGCTTTACTCACCAATACAAGTGCGACTGTCATTGCTGCTAATTGTATATCCTGCAGGGCAGTAGCACATCCCTCCGGATGGGGAGGAATGGCAGCGATACTGGCAGCTCAGCGCAGCGCAGCGTGATACATCTGAAAGGCAAATCAAACATTTCAGAAACGCCCATTACCAGTAGAACAGCTTTCTGCCTTATTAAGAGTTACAAAGCTGAGGTCTTTTCTATGATGAACCTTCAAGTACAGCTTCTTAAAACTAATCTGCAGAGAAAATGATCTACAAAGTTCCACAAAATCACATACATTTACATACATGCAAGCAAGGGCATGGAACACAGAAGAGAAGGTACTGCTTTCAATAGGTTTTTAGAACAGAGTTATGGGAAAGTATCATTCTTATATGTACCACCAATGGTTAGTGCTGTGTAAAAAGGTGACCAGAGGAAGCCATCTGCAATGTACCAAAACTTTCTATGGTTCCACAAGCCCTACTTCTGAGCTCCATCTATTGGCACATAACCTCATCATTTACTCCTTCTATGTGAAAAACCCCTAGTATGTTATATTAAGAAGAATATGTATATTATTCCAATGTATTAGAATATACTGTTTGCATTGTGTTCATGGACAAATGCTTCTTTATCCTTTTGTTCTCCCTCTCACTTTTCCTTCACTACTTCTACTACTATTCAATAAACAATTCAGTGACAAGCGAGTAAGTTATTATTGTAAAAAACTTGACAAAGGAGGAGGTGAAAGTCAGCATTTTCCTTTTCCTCAGATTCTCCTGTTAAATGCCTTGCTTTGCAGCTCATATCTGCTGTAACTACCAAACCACTCATCAAAGCAAGAGGTGCTTTTTTACAATAAAGTCTCATTTCCTCTTATTTTTTCTGCCCTCCTATTCCAAAAGGCATGATTTTGTTAACGGGAATTTTTATCTTCCTAGAAATTAAAATACACTAGTCCTTGTCCCAGGAGGGATTTGATATTTGTAAGATTAGAGTGAAATTAACAGGAACTATGCATGCTCATTACCTCCAACATAAAAAACACAGTGTATCACTAACTGGAGAAACAAACGTCCCAGGCAAAAAGGTATTTTTTTAAACCCTAATTTTTAAAGTGAATTAGTCAAAGCTTCGGATATACTGATTCAGTGCTGTATTCTGATCAGCACAAATCATTACTTCTTACTTACACAAAGGGACAAACAGATATTTAAACAAAGAAGGCATGTAGCACACCTTTCCCTGACTTCACAAACATATTTTAGAGTATGGAGAACAAGGTAAAATCCTTATTTGTGAAATTTCATGTACAAATTTTAAAAAAAGAAATTATCTCTTTGCAGCATATAGGCCTCTTCCAGATCATCCAGTCAAAACAGTGCCAATGAAAATAGTGAGTTTCCAAAATTTCAATATTGTTTAGGAGACAAAAGATGAATGTAAAAAGATGTCAATGCTGATGTTTCTGCTATTCCGTGTATGTTTTTCATTCTAATACATACTGCAGTGTCTGCCTGCAGTGATGTTAGTTTCATCTTCTCCTTCAGGACAGTCTGCAGCTCCATCACACACTTTCCCAATTGGAATGCAATGCCCTGATCCAGGGCAGGCCCACTCTCCTGGGTAGCATTCATGGCGACCACTTTCTATGGAAAAGAAAAACAGGAATAATGAAGAGCATATTTCAAATACTAAAATTTCTTCTCTAACAGCTTCCCAAAGCATCTCTATCCTTTGATATTCAGTTTCCATTTCTTGCACACAGCTGAGAAAGACTATAAAGAAACTTTATCTGTACTTACTTGTCATGCTTTCTTTTACGTTCAAACTACAATGCCAAGAATACATGGGTAGAGAACATATGAATCCCTTTAGTTTTCTGTTTTGTTAGAAATGGTAACACCATTTAGCTTTGCACTAACCAGTGCACCAGAAAGGGAACTATAGTTTTGTGGTTTCAAAACACATAAATGCTACCTGGATAAAGAGAATCATGTTCATCATAGAAAAGGCCGATGAAAAAGAAATCTCATTCACACTTTCATTCATTAAAGCCTCTGTTTCTCACATGACAAATCTTGGCAAGATCTGAGTTAATTTCATTTTGAATCAATGGGGTTTAGTTATTAGAAGCCTCAAGTCTCTTAACATGACCTGAAAAATCTCCACAGGCAGAAGAACCAAAACAAAATACAAAAAGAGAATATATAAAAGCAAAAATATATATATTGCTATATGCTAAACTTAGTTTGCATCATACTCAGTATCACAATAATTCTCACATACAACAACAAAAATATTGCCGAAGTTAAAAAAATAATAAAAATAAAGGTGGAATTCTAAGGTTTTAAAAGAAATGAAAAGTATTCAGAACATCTTGACTGGTCTAAATTTCATAGATGTAGGTTAGTGTCATATTCCTCTGAAAATACCATTGGAAGTTAGCTACAGTATTTACCACATCCTCTTTCATCTTCATTGTCTTCACAATCATCGTCTCCATCACAAATCCAGCTCTGATGAATGCAACGGCCACTCGGGCAAGTGAAGAAGTTGCCTCTGCAAGTTGCATAAGCTACAGAAAGAAACATAAGAAAATCTGATTGCTGTAAGCAGCTAAAAGGTTAAAAATAACAATATTGTCTCACATACAATCATTTAGTATATTGCCAAAAAAATTTAGGCAGTTCCATATTTTGTATGTATTGCAAACACTGCTGGTTTCTTCTCATTTAGGTATGAATTACCTTTGGTTCATGCTGAAATTAAGATGACAACAACATAAGAGTGTAACTATATGTATTAAGAGCCAGACTGTCACTCAGTCCAGCAAACTCAAATACTAACAACATACCCAGGAACTTAGCAGCAAAGACAAAGTCTATCAAAGTAGCACTGCAATTTTCATCTTTCTGTACAGAAGAGTACTTGTAGAACAGTGATTAACTTTTGATGTAATCTGAATCTGAAGCAATCTGCTTGAACCAGGTCTTAGTAAAACAGTAAGAGAAAGTGGGAAAAAAAAAGAAACATCATACTGCAAGAGTTTTCATCACTCCTATCTCCACAGTCATCATCATGGTCACAGACAAAGGCTTGCGGGATGCACTCTCCATTAGCACACTGGAACTGCGTACTGCTACATCCACGTGCTGAAAAAGATTTTAGCACAGAAACACATACAGAAAATCTGTTTAGTTCCAAAAGAAGGTCTATAAAGCAAATTTGTTTGGGATCACTCTGCACAGGAAACTTACTGCAATTAGCTTCATCGGAAGAATCTCTGCAATCAACTTTGCCATCACATCGCTGGCTTGCATTAAAACATGCTCCATTTGCACATGATAACTGTTCACATCTTGGATAGTCTAAAATAAAAAATCCTTTATATTAGCATGAAGTTAGACTATAATGAGTCATATCCATCTAGTGTTAAAAGAATATCTTGGTTTAAAGGAAAAAGGGAATACAAAACTCCAATACTAGTAGTCCTATACCAGTAATCCATTTATACAGTATACAGTCTTCTCCAACAGATATTAAAGGATATCCTCTAGATGGATGCTACAAAACCTTGCAAGCAACAAGAGAAAAATTAAATGCCTTCCCACAGTCCAAAAAGAATTGCAACCCAAACAGTTAACAAGATAGAAAGCAATGGAACATAAAAGGAGAGCAAGCAGTGAACATTGTTTTATTTATTTATACCTCAGTTTTACACTATCTCACTCTTAATAAAAGTGTTTAGATAGAAAAGGATTTCCTGAAATTTACAGTTTCTAGGTCCTCTTCAAGTGTCATGAGTTCTCAAACTCAGAGATCTCAGGTTTTTATGGTTTTGTTCCAATTAAGCCAAGGATATTTAATTTCCAGGTTCCATGAACAATGTTAGAACCATTGTTTTTTATTACTTGCTTCCCCCTTCACAAAAGAAAACAGATTATGTAGAAATAATGTCTTTTTAGGTTTTATATATTCTACTTAGATGACCTATATGCAAATACAAGTGATTGCTTCAAATGTTTCAAATTAAAACAGATTCTGAGAACACTTATTCATACAAGCAGTCAGTGAGTTCAATGGAAGTATCCAAATAATTAAGCATATGCACATGCTAGAGCTGAGTAGGAGAACATGAGCTCATAGTTTATCTTGTTGCTATGTAGACAAAAGTTACATTTTTCGGTCAAATGGCAAGTAAGAAAGCAAAGAATTGGTAATTTTAGAAATCAGATTTCTTAAACCTTTGTCTCTATATAGAAGATAAATGAACTCAAGACACAGAAGAGCCAAATAACATTTGCACCTTTTAGATTTTCAGTTCGAATTCTTATCCCGTTTTACTTTTCTAAGAGTTAATAAAGCAGATAGAGAAGGCTCTCACTTAGGCACATTTTTATTCATACCCTTGGAATCCAAAACATGGGTTACAAAATTGGTTCAAGCAGATATCAAGAAACCTGCAATTTTTCCAGACAGTGGCAAAATGCTTTGCCTGCTTCTGCTGTCCCGTGTATTATCACATTCCCACAAAACTTCAATTACCTATGGAATAGGCTTACATGATTTTAACTGTTAAATTGTTATAATGAGAGGATAAGTAGCTGTGTTCATGTCCACTACAAGTCTAGCCAGACTATCTCCCCAGCTGATTCTTTACATTGCATTTGTTTTCACTGTAGTTAATATAAGGTGGCAACCTGCACGTAGGAACAGTGTGAGCCTAAGTGAAGAACAGTAGTTGCAGATTAGCAGGGTTCCAGCTACAGCATCACTGCCTGTGGCCTTCTAGTGATAGTTCCCAATCTTCCATTCTCAAAGTCTGACAATGCCAACATGTGCCCTAAGCATTCTTTGGTCCCACTTCTCAACCAGACAACCACCTTTCCAATACATCCTTTTCTTGCTTCAGTTAGGCTCAGATAAAACTCATAATACTTTGGAAATAATATGGGTTTTGAAGTGTTTCCTCTGCCTACAGAAAGGACTAAAGAAAGGCCTGACCTGGGGCCAAGTTTTAAGTTCACCATGGAATTAATGCTTCTTCCCTATCTGAAAGCAGAGAAGGCATCACAGGGAGGAGCCATCAGGAGTTCTATGGCCCAGCAGGAGCAGCTATGGCAGTACACTGTGCTATAGAGCAGAGGGAAGAAAAGGAAGAACACAAGGCGCTTGTAAATACACTGAAATAGAAAAGTTTCCATGGGACGTATAATGGATAGTTCTGTAATTTTCCTCACTTTTCTTCATATCCCACAGAAATACCTCTAGTGATGTTCCAAACTCTTTCCAATGGACTGATGTCAAGCAAATAAACAATTAAGCCCATTGCCTTGCACTGCCTGTTTCTTCAAGAATGCCCAGGTAGACTAAAAATCTAGCCAGTAATAAGATTTTTCTCAAGCTTACATTAAACTCCCTTATAAGAAAGGAAACTTTGTCAAAGTCTTCTCTGCAGCAGCAGGCTTGGAAATGCCCTCAGCCTAGCAAAATCTTTATTATATTATAAAGTCTAGTGTATTGTATAAGTACAATCATAAAAAAATACCAAGAAGAACCATAAGTAAAGATGTTTTGAAGATACTTCAAAGTATACATTCTGACTAAATTGGTGTTTTACTAGAATGTGAACAAACGCTTTTTTCTCCTATTCTCTTTTCAAAACTGGCGTACAGATCTTTCATTTTAACTGTACTTTCATAAGCAAGAACATTCTTTGAAAAGCCTGAGAGAGATCAATTTAATTTTTAACTCTGTACAGGTAATCCCATTTCCAATCCCTTGTCAAAAGACTAAGGTTAATAAGTTATAGTTCTGATCACAGCCTGCTCACTGATGTGATGATCTGAAAGATATTTTTCCCTGCATTCTGCATCGCAGATTGTATTCTTTGTACCTTATAGCATATTATTTTAATAAATTTGTTTTAATTATTTGGGACATTTGGAACTAAGCCTCATGAAAATTGGCAAAGCTGTGAGCTACACCAAAGGCTGTAGCCAATGCACTGCATTGTTCAGGAGCATCTGTGCCATCAGGACAGTTCCTCAAAAAATGGGTTCATTTTATGTAAGGAGAAGTAGAAAAGGTAAGAGAACCATGGAAGAAATGCTGGCTTCTGTGAGGGTTCAATGTTGAGAGAATGAAGGAAGCCAAAAGAGAACTTCATAACAATACTAGGATATCTGAAAAGGAAGGAATGACTCTCCTTGCAATTGTAAAAACCCCAGGACTTAAACTCCCTTTCTTTCTCTCCAAAATTTAGAAAACATTATCACTTTGAAGAAGAACACTTTGTTCTTCTACTCCTATCACCAAATGGGGACTTCTTAAAAGGAAAAGAAGAATCTGAACCTTGGCAGCAAGAGGGGTGGAATGGGATTAATTCCCTAAACAGAAAGACCTGTACAGTCCAGCTTAACTAAAAGCTCTCCAGCAAATGAAGTTGGAAAGTGAGTATCACGACATTTTAAATTTAAGTGGAAAGGTCTTACATCAGTCAGTGCATTTGGGGCTTACAAAATAAACATTTCCTAGCTTTTATTTGAATTTTTATTTAAACTAAGAATTCTCTGTACACACCTAATCCAAGATTAGTGCATTTGAGTATAAAATCCCACAGCTGTGCAAGAACTGATAACAATCAGAGAAATTGATCGTACTGTCTCTGTTGTAGGGGGCATATGGAAAAAGTGACAGTGCTCAGTGAATGACCTGAAGGGGTTCCCTTCCAGGCAATGGAACTTTTTTTTCTTTCTACATTGAAGACAAATGGACTAGAAAGAGAAAAAAAGGAAGAATAAGGTTCTGAGTTAAAAGGACAACAAGATAGGTAGTTTGCACCTAAGGAGGTCTGGGAATACAGCTGTACAAGAGAGTGAAAAGAGACAATATGAACACAACATTAAGAGAAAAGTGAAGGGACAGGAAAAATATAAACACTGTTTTCTTTCACCTTGTTTTGAATGGTCTGTAGCCTCCAACATAAATACTGTTTCCTTTACCTTCTCCTCCCAAAAACCTGTGTCGAATTTTACAGAAAACTAAAGAGTAGTCATGACAATTCCTATAAGATAATATGAGCTTTGTAAAAACATGGGGAACGTTTTTCATCTATGTTCATTCCAATGCTCAGGAAGAAAGGGAGCTCTTCTTTCTCTCCCCTCCCTTCAGGCTTTTTCTTAGCCAAAATACTTCTACACAATCTGTCTCCCTGATGCATGCCAATGCTTCCATTGCAAAACATAAATAACTGGCAAACACCAGCACAAATGACAGATGAAGCACCTTGCTCCTTGTAGCTGTTTTTGGGCAACAGTTGTGAATATATTTTAATGGAATATTTCAATGGACACATGGAAGATGCTTCAGGAATTGCTTAATCTACATTATTTTGCACTCTGCCTAACGCTTCTGTTCTGCAAGCTGGAAATAAATCCACATTTATGGACACACAAACAGCAACAGGAAATAGTTGCAACTAGTATTTGGTTCAGCACAAGCTGATTTCTGTCACATAGTCAGCAGTGTAAGCTTCCATAACCCTAACCCATGTTACAAGGAGTAAAAATAAAAGGAAAAGGAAAAAGGCAATTTCCTACTAACAAGTGTCTTTTATTGCAACATGTAAAAACATTTTACAAAATAAAGTTAATTAAAACTCTTTGACTCACTGCCATGAGTCACCACCTCCCAGTGGTCAAAGCATTGCCCAGACAGCTCACAGCCTACCAGAGACATCAGGAGGGAGACTTACTCCAAGCCCAAGAGTCTTATGAGCTACATGATACCAGGCAGTGTTCATAGCAGAGATGCTTTCAGAGCTGGCAGACAGACCAGACCCTCATTCTTGGCCTTAATTCCTGATTTTGATCCCTGAGACTCTAGTCTTTGGCTGGCTGCCTTAGATTGCTCCAGTTTTGCTACCTCCCTGTCCCAAACTCTTCCTGGTGGAGATACTTCCTTCAGCCTGAACTTCTCCCTCATCCTATAGCTACTACATGTAATTTGTCCAACACCCAGAATATTAGTCTCTGACTATGGCCTTATTCTTCTTTCTTGGACTACATCCCTTAAGATCTCTCCAGTTCTTGATCTCTGTTCACTTTCACCCTGGTCTCTGTAAATTAATCCCAGAGCTGGCTGCCCACTTTCTGACCACAGCAGCTATTTAGCATAGCAAACAAGAGGAAGGAATTCATAGGTTAGGCAGCTGACCTATGGCAGTAGCTCAACATCAAAATTAGAATCAAAAATCCAGTGTATCTTGGCCCACACTCTGCCCACTAGCTTCGAACAACATGTCTTTGAAGTACTGCCCCTTTCTCCCTCACAGCCTCAGCATAGTGCTCAGCTGCCACAGCAGTATCCAGAAAAGTTATTCTGTCACAGCAAAGCAAAATGGAAATGGCTGGGATTTTCATTTTTCAGCTATGAAGCTGAGGCACGAGAGAGAATTCAATCTTGACTGAAAGAAATAAAGTATGTAACAGAAAAATGACACCAGTATTGGCTGCCTGCTCCCAAAAAGCGTTTGCTGCCCCAAATAGTCTGCCATTTCATTCTGTGTTTGTAAAGTTTTAAAATTAAAGTATTTGCTAGCTGACTATTCAAAAAGCTAGAAAACAGCCTGATATGTGTATTCAAAAAAACCTAAATTTTATGAAATCAAAACAGCTTTGGTGCACTAATTGTATGACCTGTAGCTGAAACATTTGTTCTGATGTTTATCTTAGTCTCTGCATGGGCAGTTTTCCCTTGCTGTTAATCCCATTAGCAATAAAATGGACTAAGGCTCTGAATTCCTTTGTTCTGGCTTTTTTACATGTTTAATTGCAGACTTACTTTATATCGGTGACATTTTGCATTTGACTGCCTTCTTATATAGTGTAATTTATTCAGGAATAAAACTATATCTTCTTTACAATCTAAATCTGTTTTCAAACAGATGAGTGAGTGCAAAGCACATGTAAAGAGACCTAAGTTTCCCTTTTGTTATGCTCCATGAAACACCAGAATCAATTATAAATAGCTTTATTCTTTTGTTGTTCATGGATGTTTCATTTTTATTTATGAAAACTTTTAGTTCAAATTAAATAAGGGGAATTTAGTGACAAAAGAAAAGGCCAAAATAGTACTATTCCTCTTACATTTGTTAATATCAGATGATGTGGAAAAGGAAATACATTAAACACTGGGGAAAATGAACATTCAAGCAAGTCTTAGACTCTGCTCCAAAACTAATATGCTAGTACACTAATCCGTACTATACAGTTAATCATAAAATCACCAAATTGTAAATTTTATTTTATGGCTTCTGTTGAAAGTTCCAGGCCTTGCAAAGACAAAAAGAGAATAAAATTAACCAGCCTTCCTAAAGAGTCTTGTCATTACATTCTTCTTGGATCCTCTTCTCTTCAGCACTGTCACATTTCTTTAAACTAGTCTAACTGCTTTCAAGGTTCCAAGTCACAGTCATTCTTCTGTCTCAGAGGGACTGTCAACACATATTCTAATAAACCAGAGTAGAGGCTGTTGAATGATAGGAGGCAGTCCCTCTCCTTAGGGCTAAATATGCTGCCCCCACAATAGTCTTGGGGCCTATTTGCTGATGCAGTGATGACTGGCTTTCCCCCACAGCAGTGGAGTGTTACTGTTAATGTATCCAGAGGGCCCTTTCCTAACTGCCTTTTTAATTGACCTAGCTGAGAATGTTAAACATGAAATAAAATGTCTACTTCAATTTTCAAACATTGCAGCAGCTTCTAGTTTGAAAAAAGAGTTTTAAGCATCATCCTTTTAAGCATCACTCCACTCCCAGACTGACAGAGATTTACTGCGTTATAACAATCACACCATGGCACCTGGCTGCTCCACATTGTATTCAATGACTACTTACAGGTTTCTCGGAGATGCTCAACAGTTCTAGTTATTTAATTCATGGGTAATACATTTTTAAGACAGATATCTTTCCTTCAGGATTTTTTTCATGTGCGACAGGTTTGCTAAATTAAGTTACCATCTTCATTTCTTACTCTAAACTTTAAGATAAAAAAATGCAATCTACAGAAGATATTCTTCCAGCAATGAAATGGGGTACTTTGGATCTTGGCTTTTAGCCATTTTTATTGGTGACCAGAAGTGGCTGTGGGTCTATCACATGAAAAATTCCAAGCTGGATGACTTAGCAACATTTTATTCCAGAGTATCATATAGTCCTAAATACCCTTTCATTCTACATAGGGACAATTTCAGCCATTTTTGAGTCAAGGATAAACCACATTAGCAGTCAGTTGACCATATAGTCTTCCTTTACACAGCATAGGCATATGCCTTCTTTTCCCTTAAGCACAGCCATTAACAAAATTTCATTTCTTGCTTCTTTGTCCATCCATTACCACCCCAGCCTCTTCCCCCTCCTCCTGCCCTGGGTCTGGTTCTAAGTGGAGTTTACAGTTATGTCTGTTTCCCAAAGGCACACTATGTTCTAACAGCTGAAATAGAATAGAATTATATGGAATAGAATGGAGCAGCTGAAATAGAATTATATGTTAGAAGTCACTCAGGATGTGTGTGTGAAGCTTTTCCTTAAGACTAACAATGAATAGACATGCCTGGTACACACTGTTGTGTAGGTATTAGACAAAAGCATTTCTGAAAAACATGGCCTCTATTCTGTGGCCAGCTTTTCTTTCCATCAATATTCAACCTAGGCCAGAACCTAGGGAGACTGTCACCAGACAGACAGCCTCAACCCTGGGGAAGTTAAAGTGAAGAAAACTACTAGTCCAGCTGCATTTTGTTGGCATAATATAAACAACTTGTCTGAATACAATATGACTAAATCGTCTCCAAGGAAGCTGCAGTCTAGAATAAAATGCTTTTGAAGGGATCAAATCTCCTCAAATAAGTAATTTGGAGTAAAATTTTGCTTTTCTGTACAGGCTATAACTACTACTGATTTCATATGGAATATGCAAAAACAACTTGGAAAACTCCAGTAAAGTGAGCTTCGAGAGTCCCAAAGCCTTAAGCCAATTAAACATGGTTGCCTTTTTACAGTGCAATATTAATTATCTTTCAGACAATGAAAAACAAAATGACCCGATCCTGTGGTGGCAGTTTGCACTTGAGTTCTGTGGTAACAGATCTGTATCAGAACATCAGCTCTAATACACAGAAGAATCTGAAATGAAACTCTTATAACAAAAAGCATATTGTGGTCATCCTGTCTATCAACAAGCCCTTTAATCTTACAAATGTATTAAAATGCCACAGAGAGATGAGATGAGATGAAACCAGATCTCGTGCTAGGAGTGAACACTCACGGCAGGCTCTTTCATCGGTCCCGTCGCTGCAGTCCTGCACTCGATCGCACCAGTACGCGCTGGGGATGCACTGGCCATTGGAGCACGTGAGCTGCTGGCTTGAGCACGTCCTCCCCGCTGCAACAAACAGGCACACTATCAGTCTTCCCTATCAACCAAGGCTTTTTATGAGGAAAAATATTTTCCTTCCTCTTTAACTACTTCATCTTTCTCATAAATATCAATATAACTCTTTCTGCCCCTGTATCTTGGTGTATTCGAGAGGATTAAAGAACACTTGACAAGCACACAGCAGACAGCATAGCTCTGGGAGGGCTCCTGTAGTCTGCAAGGTCACTGCTTTTCTCCACTGAAGAATTAACCTAGGTTAAAATGTACCTCCCTATAATTATTCTGCCTAAAATATTAAATTGCCAATTCTCACTGATTTCTCTTATTTTATTTACTGGGTCAATATCTGTCAGTAGCTCAAAGTTATTCAGTCAGCTGGAATGTCACAATGTAAACACAGCAGAGTTGGACGTAAGGCACTGCTTTCTAATACAGCCAGAGCCTCAACAGTCAGGAATAGTTTGCATATATAATAATGGAGGATTGAGAATGATTATGTCTCTTCCCTTGACAGCTGTCAGGAAAAAGCAACCACATAAAACTGTTCCCTTCCACTTTGATTCCACTACAGCTAAATTACACTTTCAGTTCTTAGGCAAACTAAAATGAATCTGTGAAGATACAGTTGAAGGACAAGCTTAGTACTAACTTTGCCTTCCCTCTGCCCCCTGCACATTTGTTTCTTTCAAATTCATGCTGTATCTCAACATCATCCCAGTCTATACATTGGCATCTTGTCATCTGCTGCTCTACAGGGGCTCTCTATGCTGCCTTCTGTCAGCAATGTTCCCAAAATAAGATCTACTGGGATACTAGTGTCATGAGGAAAAACCAAAACATGACAGTAAAGTAGAACAAATTTCTGCATGTATGACTTCCAGAGCTGTCAGCCAGTTTTCCCAAGAAAAAGTTTTAATATTTCAAGGAGGAAAATCTGCTCTAGCTTTCACAAACACTGAGATAAAAAGTCCCTTTAGAACAACAAGGACAAATACCAGGAGATTACTCAAAAATGGCAGCAGCACAGTGCCACTGTGTAGACACTGACACTCATGATTAACCAGTACATGGTGAACAATGTTACAGTGACCCAGTTCCAAGGTCAAACTCAGAGCTTTTGCTCATTTTGCATTTTGCATCTACAGATTCTTTCGTTAAAACATAACCAGCAGTTTTGCTGACTCCTTCTCAGAGGAAGAGGGAAGCAAAAAGTAGTTATCTATCATTCAAAAATTTCCATCCTCAGTGGATTAAGATGGAATCAAGATACAAAAGCAAAAACCAAGTCTGTGAGCAAAATCCTTCCAAAATAAACATTTTAACCTCCCCAGGGGTTGGTGAGTAGCTCCAGAGCTGTTCAGTTCAAAGAAGTTATCAAAAATTACATACACAATCAAAATGAAAATAAATTAATCTTATCTTCATCACTTAGAGTAACTTCTAATACTAGAAATGGCAGAAAAACCATCCTTCAGAACATTACATTTGTTCTCTTGCCTTATGCAATAATGCAGAGAATGTAATTTGGTGCAGTAATCAGCTCAGTTCACTGTTCATCACTTCAGCATGTACTTATAGCCCTTCAAATGCTGAGTCATGAAATTCTAAGCCAGAGTAACATATTTTATTTGTCTATCAATACTAAGAAAAGAACAAAGCCTATGGCTGTGGCAGTCAGGCTGTTAAATTATTTTCTTGATCGAAACTGTACAGAGAACACTAAACACTTTACTTGAAAACAGCAATTCAGACATGAATAATACACTGTTTAGCACATTTAAAGTGAAATACTAATCATAATTATGTTCTAAGTTTAAGCTGTCTAAATGATAATGAAAGACTAGACTCCCACCAGACACCAAGACCATAGATATTTCTCCTTTCTGAGTGTGAGAAAGAATGGCTCTCTTAATTCTAAATAATAATGCCACTAATAGCATTGCTGAAAATAATACAAGAATACTGGCCAATGTTTGCTGATTATTGATAATTCCTCCTGTTTTATATACAAATATTTTTCAAAGTAATCTAAAAATAATTAAATTTTGTTATATATAGTTCTGAGATGCCACTGTGAATTTTGCTATCCAATGGATACAGCAGATACAGTAATATGTGTATTTCACCATTTTTTAAATTACTAAACTTTTAATCAAATATAAAACTAGTATACACTTTATATTTTTTCTCTTTTAATTAAAAGAATGTGAGTAATTTTCAGATTTCAAGACCTGAAGATATCTTTTTAGACATACTTTCTGTATTTTATCTACTTCAGATTATTTTATTTCTAGAAATACCTTAGAGAGACTTCTGTACTTACAGAGGGCTTGTTTCTCTATGTTCTCAATATGCTGTAATGTAAATTACATTATTTCACAAAGCTGGTATAACACTGGAAGTTAAAATACTTACGACATTGTTGATGTTCATCTGAGCCATCTTCACAATCCTCCTCATCATCACAAACCCATGACTGTGGAATACATTCCCCATCAGTCTGACACTGAAATTGATTTCCTTCACAGGTAGGTTGTGCTAGTGTAAGCAATTAAAAAAATTGTCATTTCATAGACATCTATGAAAGCATTTTCAAAGAAAATACTAGCATAAGGGAAAAGAAGGTCTAAGATGCACGTGTCAATGAATTGTAACTTCCATGAAATACATGAAACATTTAACAGATCAAAGAAAATGGACAGACCAGAGAGGTGAAAGTGGACCAGCAAAAGGATGCTCAAAGGCAAAATTCAGCTTAGTAAACTCCTGCATAAACTCTTCAGCCTTATATCCTCTCCTGGAGACACAAGCTCCTCTAGAAGGGAGACCCCAAAAAATTTTCAGGTTCTAAACTGCCCTCTGTCAGAGCCCTTTTTTTCACTTTTGTATAGAGTCACATTAGCTTCCCCAGTCTCACAGGGGATCAGTTCAACTGCTCTCACTCCACCTCTGTTGCTTTATCCCTGGTAAGAACATGATCTCCCAAAACAAGCTCACTATTCTTCCCTGTGAATTCATGAGGCAAAAGTGAGGGTCAGATCAGAACAAGTTGAATGTTGCTGTTCCAGCTCCACTCTGTACTCTTCAAATAGACAAACAACACAGAACCATCAAAGAGAAAGATCAAAATAAGTGTTTGAAACTGTGTCACAGCTCACTCCATCCCTAGTTAATACTCCTGGAAGAATCTCTAGTACAACACAGTCCAGTAAACAGGACTCTGGTCTTGATCATCTCTGTTCTCAGGGTTATGTTTTTGCAGAAATACAAGGTCAACTTGGTGCTCATGGGATGATATTCAAGCACAACTATCAATTTAACCAAAGCACGAGGGAGAAAATTAAAACAATTTGTAGATTTAGACTTGAAAAGTACAAAATATCAGCACTAAACTACTTAGAGGGATAAAATTGATCATACTACAGACATGTACTTCATGCATACTTTTTCCCACTTCAAGAAGCGAAGAATAATCTTTTCATAAGATTTGAACCTCAGACCAATTTTAAACAATCTTTCTAGGCACTCATGTGCCCCACTACCTATAGCACATTAATATATTCTTTTTAAAGGTCAACTAACTCAAAAAAATTAAGTTTAATTTTCATTATTGCTGGGGGATAACACCATTTTGTTTTGCCAGTTTAAAGGCATTCTTCACCCAGGACTACACAAATTTTTTTTTGAGCTAAAGTGCTAAGCAACAAATCATACTGCCAAGCCATGTCAATGGCTTCAAAATATTACATGGGTCAAGCAGCAAAGAAATCATAATAGTGTAAAAAGAACAGATATAAATTAGTCTCACTCCTATCAGCTGAGGGGCAAAAATTGGCCTAATCTGTAAGTGGGTTGATAATTGCACCAACCCACAAGACTCAAAGAACCCTAGAACTGAGAAGATAAAATACCAGCAAGTTCCCAAAAACAGACAGTGGAGGGAAATTCCTCATTTTCA
Organism: Peucedramus taeniatus; assembly: GCA_013400575.1. NCBI lineage: Eukaryota > Metazoa > Chordata > Aves > Passeriformes > Fringillidae > Peucedramus > Peucedramus taeniatus. Next base: position 204,907 of record WBNO01002169.1, on the reverse strand, counting down.
CAACTTTTCCATTCAGTTTGAGAGAATCTTTGTGCATGGATATTACAGTCCATATGAATAAAAGTGTTGCCCGTGAGCGGCTGACACAGCACAATCAACTCTAGACAATTAAGCATGATTCTACTTTGGGCACAGTAGGTACAGTTAGTTGTCCAGGGTCTGAAAAATCCAAAGATTTGGAGCACAAGTGATGCTGGTGGCAGGTGTAGATACATCCAATGTTCAGGATTACTACAGTAACAGAATACAATACATTTCTACATCTACTTAGAACATTAATCATAATATGAAACTGCATTATTGGACAGTCAGATATTTAAGACAAGGTTGAAGTCATGTTTGAAGCTGAGCACTACTTGATTTTCTGTGTATCAAAGCCAAATGAGCTCATGGAATATGACTCAAATAGATTCTGCAGTATCTCATGCCAACTAGGAGTTTTCTCCCAATTCAATATTCATTCTAGTACCACAGGTACAGTTGAGCACATTGGAATCTCCTAATTTGTTACATTACAAAGGAGTTGCTCTGTACTTGTTTCACTTACGGCAGCCAGCTTCATCTGTATCATCGGAGCAGTCTCTGGCCCCATCACACCTCCAGTCTGCAGGGATGCAGCGGCCGTTGCCACAGCGGAACTGCCCCCGCTCACAGCCTGCACAGGGCAAAGCACAGGGACAGGCGGCTTAGCAAACAGGCACAGAAAAACAGACAGGGAAATCCATCAAGAACTCTGGTTTATCCACTGCCTTGCAGCATGGAGATAAAATGATAATACAAAAAAATAATAGAAATGATAGTACAAAAATATTTAAAAGTGTATATATATATATATAAAGAGCTCTATATACCCAGTCAAACAAATAAACAAAAAAAAAAAGCAAAGAACCATCTTCAAGTATTACAGAAATCTCCAACTAAATTGCTAGAAAATTCCAATAACTTCAGCATTTGTATATTATACAAACAAAACAAAAATAGTTATAAAAAAGGAAAAAATAACCCAAACAAGCCTCAGAATACATACACTATAGAAACCTATTTAGCAGGAATGTATCAATTTTAAATTCCCAAGGAGTATAGACTTTAAATAAAGGTAGGGCATCATTTTCCTCATTATATCTAAGGGCTAAACATGTTAAATTAGTGCTCTCCCAAATGTATGAGCATTTAAAAACATACAATAATAATCCCCTTGACTGATGTGGAAATCTTGTTTCAGTGGTAACTGCTTGAAAGTATGGAAAGATCTGTTTTGTTTTGCTTTTTAATAAAGCCCTCATACTTAAAATATTTCCTCTGAAGTAGAGGAAAGCATGTCCTGAGTCAAGATTTGAATAGCAAATAATTTTTTTAAAAATTAAGCTTTCAGACATTTACGGCTGATCAAAAGCTATCCTGCTGTCATTCTCTCCTGCTTGATCTAAGGATTAAGACCTGATAAAGAAGCATTCATTCCCAGGTGTAAATGCAACTGGATCAGGCCTTTATTAGAGTCAACTAATGAAACCTCCACTCCATAGGAAAGAGAAAAGGCACTGTTTATGGCCCTTCCTTGTGACTACAGCCTCATAAAAAGGGAGTGAACAGTTTTATAGATCCTCAAAACAATAAGCTACAACATAATTAGGTTCAACAGAGCTCTGTTTCATGTTAATCTGTTGTCAGCAACTCAGAGAGGGGAACACTGAAATAACCTGAAGTAGTAGCAAAGTCCAGTTCTGAAAAAAAAAAAAAATCTTGTTTCCTGATTAAATTAATAACTATATAATGAAATGACATCTTTCAATTCATTCTGAGTGATCTGTCCAGAGAAGATAACCTCAGTATACATAAAGCACAACCACCTATTTTGTGAATTCAAGATGACATAAATAATACGCTACCTAACTTTCATGTAAAACCAGGCATATCAACACTGTCACATAAACACAGTTAAGTGATGTATTCCTCAGGGATATAGGCAAGCTACTTTATGCAAGGAATGTTCAAATCTGATTGTCTGTTAGTGACACCCTGATTTATAATGTATCCTGCAAATGGTCAAAAATTTCACTTGGATAAATGGTGGTACGGAGTGGTACAGGAGTATGTTCACCCAAATACCTTCTATAGACTAATGCATGATGGTGGTTGGTGGTGCAGGTCTGGGGTTGGTGGTGCAGGTCTCTTATCAACTACCTTTAAAACACAACAACCTCCCTTGCAAAAATGCCCTGAAGGAATGTACAAGTTCACTCTGGAATCCCAGGCCCTCTCCCTGAATTTTGCCCTACAAAGCAACATTTTCATATGAGATTAGCAGTTAAAGCTCTAAAAACACAACATATAACCCACCATTTATCAATTGTAATTACTATGCAAAACAAATACTAAATCTTCTTGTATATTTAGTATATTATGGCTATTCAAAAATATACATAGTCACTTACTTAAAAAAGGAAGTTACAATATAGACTCAAATCTGCATCCACATGATTAGGATTTTTAAGGAAACATGATTATAAACAAGCAATATGAGCAACTTGCATATTATTTCTAAATAATAACTAGCTAAAAATTTTAAGCACTATGTGCAACAATAATTTATTTTGCCTATCTTGTACTAAGTTCCTATAGTGATTAAAATGAGGTGATAACACTGATAAACATTTTTAAAAGCAGTATAAACACAGCAGTCTTTGTACAGTACCAGAAATGGTAACTGAATGTTAACAGAAAAGATGCAAGTCACACAGTTCTGCTACTCCCTATAATACTTCTCAGAATTATAATTTAAGATGCTCACACCTATATACAGTAAGCACGATATCCATGTCCATTTATACAATTCTTCAGCAGATCTGTTACAGTTAATTTAATTATGGAGTTAAGTTTTACAATGTTATTTGCTCTGCTTACTTATAATTGAAGGCAAAGAGCTCTGAAACACCTACAAATGTTATGGAAGACTAATACTTCAATTATCACTGTTTTATATTATCTTTAGAACAAAGAAAATACCTAGCAGATAATTATGTAAATTCATGTAAAAAAACCCAATCTTTGAAAATCAGTAATATGAAAGAAGTAAAAGTGATCTGTAGTATTGAGGGCACTTCTCACAAAGGTTCTAAAAAGCTTGTGTTTCATCTGTGAGCAAAAACAATTTTAACTTTGATAAAGGAGAAAGTAATCAGGGGAAAAATACATGATTATAAAGTTACTGCTACAAACACCCAGGAGAAAGAACCAGAATGAAAGAAAAATAACCATGTCAGTAATAACCAGATTTGGTATATTCTATGCAATGTGAGCCTGCAGCACCTGGGTTTCAGCAAGAGCAGGGACTGTCAGAAAAAAAGGGGTATTCACTTGTTTATTGATATTATTTGAAGCTTCATGTTACTGAAGAATTAGTACTCAGTAGTTTTATGGAAGGTTTTCCTTTCAATAAATTTTTTTGGGTTTCTTAAATGGTAAGGCAGCTCATTAATCAGTCAGATATTACAAAAAAATTACATTAATGAACTAATTTCCATAGAAATTCAGATTGACAAATGCTGATAAGGAGCAAATAACCACTGAGTTTAAAAATGAGCAATAAAATAATCAGTCTTCATTTTCATGTTTAAAATTTGCTAATAGAACAGAATTTGGGGGACTTTTGAAAGTTCAAGTTCCAGAAATTATTGAATTTTTTGTCTTGCTCTACTATTACTATAATTCAGTTTCAGTCTTCTGACTGTGATCAAAGCACTACTAAAATACAGGCTAAAAATTCATGGCAGATCTTAGGAATCACATCGGAACGTATCTACATAGGGAAGAATATCTGGGCATTAACAAAAATAATTTTGAAAGAAAAAATTGGTTTCAACTGCTCAGTATTAAGAAAAACACCAAAGAAATAACAAATATATGATATTGGCTTTAATATAAACCAGTCTAATACTGAAATTGCAAAGCAAGGATCAGAAGCATTACTGAAAAAATGTAGATTAAAGCACTATTTCTAAACTTCTTGTTATACTTACTATCTTGGGGCTTCATGCTAAATTGGTCGCTGGAATTTATATTGTACTCTGTGTCTGGGATTCTCTTTTAAGAGACTCTCAGTGGATGTTCCAGATTCAGAATTTGCCCAGGTAAAACAAGAAGGATTATGTTACTAGCTCTGGGAAAGCTACTTGCAGAAAGGTTTTGTCAGGTTGTTATTTTCCACTGGAATAGAACAACATAGTAATGATTTTATCAGAGGAAAGATTGAGCTAATTACTAACTAAACACTTTTAATTTATTAAAAATAAGTGCATCTTCTACCACTATTCACTTTATTTTTCTGCAACAATTGTTGCCTGCATATGAATGAAGTACCCTATGGTAAACCACTGTCAGAGACAAACCCCACTGCCACTAGGGGATGGTACTCAACATTCACACCACTAATGAATGCTACTCCATGTCACATTAAGTCACAGGGAATTCCTGCAAAAGAGAGAGAGGTTAACTGGCATCACACATTTCACAGCGCAATGCTTTAACCCACAGGGCCACAGTCTTCAACAGGAAGGCAGTCCACTCCACCCTCTCAACTTCCACTGGGCTTCACTTCATGTAGAAATATTTAGTTTCAGAATTAAAGCTAAAATTCAATCCTTTTGTATTAAAACCAGAATGCTATGTTTGTCTTATAATAGACTCAAAACAGCCTTACTCTTCACCCCTCTGCGTTACTTTTGACTCCTTGCAGTACCTCGCTGAACAGTTCTAGTCTTCTGTATTCTTTTCACACATTTTCTACCTGCCCATTTAACCTTGAAGTCACTCACACTTTTAACTTTGACTACACATCTTCTGAATTACATTTGTCATCCACAGATTAAGGGCCATGACTGTTCATTTTGACTACACAGAATAGGCCAAAACCCCTCATTTGTTCTTCCTTCCCTGTGCTCACAATGCCTTTGAGAACTACTAACACTTCTTTAGCAGTTAAGTCTGAATGAAGAATTTAAAGTAATGAGGAATGTATTAAGCCCAGGGTAGATTGTACCACTCTCAAACTGTCCAGTCAGAAATCAAACTTACACTGCTGCAATTACTTTACACTTCAGAAATCAACACTCTCAACAGATTTATTTGCATCTAAAAGAGTAATATTCTTCCAGGCAATATTTTTTCAACTGAGCAGTTCCCCTTGTAATACATCTTCAGGTTTTCAGCAAGTAAATGCAGACTGTGCATTACAAACCTCTTCCACACAAAATTTACAAATAGAAAAATAAGTGAAAAGCTCTTTTTTCTCCCTTTCTGACTTCCAGAAAAGGGTACTTTCTTTCCCATTTGGCCCCCAAACAGAGCAGCCAACTCTAGGGGCCTTGTAGGTAAAAGATTCCTGAAGAATCACCTTCCATACACTTTGATGTTAGATTTTTGCCTAGCTTAATTACATGTCAAACAGCCTGAGGTTTTGGAATGCTCAAAGAGGGAAGGCTGAAACTCTGGAAATTCCACCTCTGTTCCCCCTTCCTAATGTATAAGGAAGCAAAATTCAAAGTTTAGGAAAAACCTTAGCTTATTTTCAAATAACGCCCTATGATACTAAAAAGCAGTATTCTGTTAGCAATTATAATAGGAGATTGAACAAATATTATTTAATAGATAAGAAAAATAGAGTCTGATGAAATTATGCTAACTTTCATATATCTCAACATGATATTTAACCTTCAGTCTTTCTACACTCTTCAAATTTAATTACATTTAATACAAACTACTCAGATTTAAAAAATAAAAACCATGGACCACACAAACATTGATAGATATTACACAGAGTAGTAAAAGGTTTATCTGCAGTTTTCAAGCCCTTGCAACACAAAACATATTTTGTACCTACGTATCTCTAAATTAGATTTAAGAAATAATTTTTACTGGCAATATCAACAAAAAGACAGTACAAATGTGCATCTGCACCCACTTCACGACTGCAAGATCTTTATAGACAGATTGACAGGCAGACAGAGGACTAGACAAGGGACAATCTGAGGCAGAAAAGCTGAAGTGCCAGATATACAGCAATGCATTGTTATAAGGGAAGTGTAGGATTTCTTTTACTGAATTATCATCCAATTACATATAACAAGATTATTAGTAGTAAAATAGCATCTACAGACTGAGCAGCTGATCAAGAGCTCCTTGTGCCTTGCACTGTACAATCAGGCAGCAAAAAGGGCCATGCCCTAGATAGTCTGCCCTTAAAGACAGCAGGCTCTTGAACTCACGGGGGTGCGCCGATGCCAAGAGGCCAAATGGGCCTGTTCTTCCTTCCACCAACACAGATTCATATCTTATTTTTAATCTGCTAGCACTCAAAAAAAGTCACAGTACATGAGAGGCACACTCTGTTTTGCTGGTATGTTTATTTGACAGTACAAGAAACAAGGCACATTTCAGATTATTTGGGGGTTGGAGGCAGGGGGCAATGGTGGAAATGATAAAGGACTGAACTTGAAGCAGAAGACCTGGTCCTTCACCAGTACTAGCTGGACTTATTTTTGAGTAAGCCACATTCTGTGTTCAGCACAATGGCAGGTATCAGAAACTATAATAAGTTCCACTCTGACAGATAAGATCCAACCCCTTCATTTTAAATTTTTATTCACTGTTTTTTTTTTTTAAAAAGAACTTTAAAATTCAAGACCAAAAGAGAAAATATTGTATTTCATTATGGACTTAGAAATACCATGTTTCCCTGCAGCATCAGCATATTTTTATGGTTTGCCTTTATTTGCCAAGCAGGTAAAAAGCCCAGCAAAATCTACATTATATTCTGTGCTTTGTGTCTGCATGTTCTTGCACATACAGATACTTGTTAACTAAAGCAATTGTTAAAACTAAAGCATCAAATATCATTTAATAATGCTCACATGTAAAATCTTTGATAGAAATACTTTAAATCATTGTATTCAATGTCAAACTATTTGTTTTCAGTTAAAACAGTTATAAAAGGGCTATAGATTAATTTCTGCTAATGCTCCAACATAAATCCAAGAATTAACGAAATTCAGGATTTTAATCTACTGAAACTAAGCAGGAAAGCTTTCCTGCAAAGAAAAAAGGGTTCAGGTCTCCTGCAGACAAGTTCAAACAAATGACACTGTAAATGCTTCCTAGCAACATTAAAGATATTCATAATCCTCATCTCCTCTACCTTACTTCAGTTTTATTAATTGAAAAAGCAGAAACTGCAAACAGCCTGGAAAAAAATGGAAAGAGTTGATTAATTAGTTCTTAACAAAACTATTAAATTTTTTTTTTTTCAGTTTTAAGCCAGAACTAATAAAGAGAAGCCTGGCTTTTTTTTTTTTTTTTTTTCTTTTTTTCTTTTTTTTTTTGTTTTCCCCAAAATAACCTCCTTGGGGAAAAAAAACAAAAAAAAAAACAAAAAAAATCAGTTGTTTTTTTTTTCTTAAGGGTCTGATATTCAGAATAAAATAAAAAGTGGTTTCTACATTACCACTTGCAGACCAATTATTCTGGGAAAAGTAAAAAAAATTACGATAGTCAGTCTTTTAAAGTTACTCACATTAATCCTTAACGTAAAAAACCCAACCTTCTAAATTTAAAACCATGACAGTTTATTTATCATACATGCTCACAAACAGTTCATATCCATACTATGTATCTTTTCCATCATACAGTACTACAAACAAAATAATAACAATTAGGTTACTTCATAATCTTGTTTCAACTCTCTTTTTTAAAGTAACAAATAAACTTTTACTATCTTTTTAGCCCTATAACAAGGCAGGAATAAGAAATAATCCTTTTAAGCAAGGACTAATTCGAATAGACAGGAGGTGATACTCCTTTCTACTGATAAAGTAAATATTCTTTATATTGAACAGACCAGGTTCCTTCTTTCATTGAAGTCACTGACAAATTTCTTGTACTTCAGTGATAACTGAGGGTAAACCATAAATTTTTCTTGGACACCTTCTTTAATCTAAACTGTACATAAAGTAGTTTCTAGGAGGACACTAACAAAAACTACTTGTACTCCTTAGAGATTTTAGTAAAATTATCTGTATGGCCAAGTTCAAGGGAAGCAGTACTTGCAATGCTGCTGAAAGATTGGCCTTCTCAATATAAAAATGTGTTTCAGAGGTTACAAGTGAAGAACGCCTTCATTTGGATAACCCCACCCAGCTGTCTTGACATTAGGTGTCTTAATCCACAGAAATCAGTTGGGATTGTGTTAGTTGGGGAAGCGAAGCAAGAACTGTGGATCTCTAGGGAAGCATACACATCCCAGCTCTCCGAAATCTTAGTAGCTTCTTTTTCATGAATGGCACATTAAGTATGCAAAAATCTGTTCTAATTGACCATATGACATAAAGAGGAAGAAGAACAAGCAAACACCGTAGAAATAAAGACAGCCTCAGTTACTCACAGAAGGAAGCATCCCAAGCATTTTCATAAGAATGAACCTTACTAATGGCCCCAAGGCTGCTGTAGAATAACAATTGGGTAAAAGAAGGTAGGGGGGCATATGACCAAAAGAGGAAAATCTTCAAGAATAGGAAGTATTTACAACTACACAGTGAGTGGAAAGTGAAAAAAAAAAAAGTGCTTAAACAACTTAGAACATGTACAGTATGTATTACCGAGAAAGTCAGACAGATGCAGTAGCAGATGATAAAACAACCCTCTCAGGAAGCTTTCATCATTTTGAAATCCTGTACAATTTTAAAAATAAATTTACCAACCTGTGTGCTGTTTTTTCTCAAAATTAGACCCCATGCTGAGATGATGACCTGCATTCAATTCTGTCATGCTGTCCTGAAAGCTGATGAGTCATTGTAGCACTAGGAACTGGCCTCAGTAAGAGCCTTCCTGCGCAGCTTGTGACAGTGAAATTGGTTCATTTTTGTATTTCTTTTCTGTATCGTTGCCAGAATGAAAATGGCTATGCAACATATAACATTTTGCCAAATTATAAACCTTACTATAATTTTATATTACAAGTTATTAAATGAAAAATGGAACCTGCCATGCAAAAAATAAACCACTTTCCCTCACATATAATAAACACGGTAAGCACATAAAATGAAAGCTATTTCTGTCTTCCCAGCACAGAACCCATATCCACAACAAAATTCTTTAGCATCATACCAGAAGGACTC
>WBNO01002169.1:92643-195738 GCA_013400575.1 Peucedramus taeniatus | reverse complement strand
AAAAAAAAAAAAAAAAAAAGACAACTTAAACTGCGCCCCAACGCTTCACAGGGCACTAGTCATTTTGCACAAATTTCAAAAATTGCAACTTACTCATTGCAAACTAAACATGTGGAATCATTGTCAAAAAAGCAGAACTCATGTGTCAATACAGAATAGATAAACCACATGCTACAAGCATCTAGCGTGCCTAGTTAGACATTCTAAGGCTGCTTACTACTGCCCATGACATTGGGAACTACATCCATTCCTTTGGATGCATTGACACATCACATTTCTCCCTCATTCAGTGGTGACTCTGCTTCAGTTAGCAGCTAATGGCTGATCATTCCTTATCAAGCTTCCTGAAAAGGAAATTCCATATGGCAAGGCAGGTCTGAGTAAATGATCACAGAACAGTTTGGGTTCGAAGGGATCTTAAAGATCATCTAGTTCCACACCTCCTGTAAGGATCACCTGAACTGAAACAACAATGTTGACTGATGTGCTCACACAAAATGCAGTTTTATCTTAAAGAACCTGACAACAATTAAGAATTAAATAATCCTTTGGCTGTTTCGTTTCTAAGTGTAGCATATTTTCTTTCTACAGTTTTTGGTTTAAAAAATAATTTAAGAAATCCTTTTACACAAACAGTAATACCAATGAGCATGCCACATTAAAAAGACAGCCCTCAAATTCACCAGAAGACGATAAATACAAGAAATATAATCTTCTCCTAAGCAATACTCTTCCTGTCAACCCCAATGGAAGTATTTTACCTATAATTTCCCTAAGCACCCAAACCCTATAACTGTCAGATTTACTCACCCATTTTGACTTTTTAAGGATGCTTGATTCTGCTGTGATGTCCCTTCATTAGTGGTTGCTGGACCACTATATTAAATAATTCTTATTTTTAAAATTCATATTAATTCATAAAATTATTAAGACATAATTAATAAATTCATATTTTAAATAATTCTTTACATTGCATTAGCTAGCTACTCTAAGCTGCATTCCGGACACAGAGGTTAATAGTAGGGAAGAACTTCTCTAGCTGGTATAGCTGCATAAGCCCTACACTTGCAACATGCTTGGAAACACAAAAGCATTCACATACTGCACCCTATGTCCTTACCTCCAAAAGCAAGCACAAAAAATTACAGGAAAGGCATACACTGTCTCCCAGGTATCTCAATGGTAACACACAACATACAAATCACACTGCTCAGAGGACTGCAGGCATGTGCCTACAGGTCTGCAACCTTTAATTTGTAATCCCCTCCTCATAGCAATACTTTGCCGTCACTCTTTCACAATGTCTGCTAGGAGAAGATGGCAACCACATCTGTTATATTGCTGTCCAGAGAGTCAGTATCTCCATACAGCCTGTTTAAAGACAAGATTTTTCCTTCGACAGAGTGATCATTTGAGGCTCTCCCTTCCTCTACTGTCTTACAGGATTTAAGTCTCTGAGAATTCTTAACTCCTATTAGAAAAAGTTGCATAGCCAAGAATTAAAAAGTTTTGCACCTGTTTTCAGTGAATCTTTAAAGTGCATTCTATGGCTGACTTCACACAGAAAATTAATAACTGCAGAGCTAACAAACACAGCTCAAATATTTTTATGGAAGACACCACAGACTTTGTCACTCATTTCAGACAAACTCGAGTTTGTTCACATGAAAAGGTTTAAAAAAGTATTAGACTTTGCAGCAGTAAAAGTAATTTTTATTAACACAACTAGAAGGCCAACAAGAACTGCAGCAACACTCCATGTGCTTGGTTATCATCCAATTCACTTATTACATTGCAGGTCGAGAACAGTCCTACAACCCTGCTCAAAAGCGAACATGTGAGCAGCCCCATTCAAGTCAAGCCATTAGTTTACCCAAGACAACTTTACAAAAGAGTTTCCAGCAGTGCTAACACTTGTTTATTCTAGCCCTGATTGGACTACTCTTGTTCCCAGCATGGTAAGGTTTTTAGCAGTGGCATTAGACAGTGGTTGCATGGCCAGCCTAACTTACCATAGGAAATGGAGTGTCTCTTTCTCACCCTCTTTCCCACACCTCTCCTTGTACATGATGCCAAGGTTCCCTTTCTTTTCTAAACTCCAGTAACTACCAACCCTTTCTTTCTGCATGCTGCTCAAAATCCCTAAGCCATAATTCCATAGGTCTGGTTTATTTTTCCCACAGGTTTCTAAGTGAAAGCACCTCAGAAAAGGTCCAATAAGCAGTGGCACAAAGGAACGACCAAAAACTCAGGGTGGTCAGCAACATGAGCATGGGACATTGGAGAAGGACGATGAGGGGGGCATCCTGCTCCCAGGAGCAGGGAACTCACTGTCACTGCTCATCACTTCTCATGAAACTGTACCCTTAGATGACAAGGTATGACAAGGGTTTGATCAGATCAAAATGGGTATTGAATGATATGAACTTGACATAGTAGATTTCCTTCTTTGGGCTAAATCTGGGACATATATGTCTGTATTGCAGTTCTGCAGTCCTTATACTTCCTCAAAGTAAACTGAACTTTCTATGGTATATTTATTTGAGTTGATAATGCACACCATGGTTTCTGAAGATAAAAACCATTACCTAGACTCTAAATACATCAGTGAATTTATCAGTTCCTGGAATGTCTTGTGGACTATGCCTTTTTTTTTTTTTTTAAAGAGATGCCACAGAACACAACTAAAGCCCCAGCCTTTTTGGTCCACAAAAGCATGACCCTGCAATCCCCATTAAAGGGAGTCCCAGTTCCCCATTCTCTGACTTGACTCAGCAGGATGTAGTATCATGACCTGGCTGTGCAGGAAAATAATTGGGCAGACACGCTGCTGCTGTAAACAGCACCCTTTTACTGAAGATTTGGCTTCTTGATTGTAAAACAAAGGCAACTTATTAATGTTAAAAGTATAAAATAGAACAGGTCATAGAAATAGAACCATTTCAGTCAACTTTTATATGTCGTTTCATTAATCCAAAACAAAACTTGTAACAGCTATCCTTTGATCTCTAATCCACTTTAAGCATTGCAAAACAAAGAAAACCTTAAAACCCCTGAAACCAACAGTAAAAGCTTAAGGAATACACTAAAGGCTATCCGTGTAATTTAACAGTTCTATGCTTACTCATTAAACTTTTTTTTTCAACTGTTCTGTAAGTGTACTGAGTCAAGGGAGAAGAAAAGTTGTTAAAAAAAATAACATTATCATAACAAAACAGACTTCAAAATGGACCTCAAAATGGATCTCAAACAATAAAGAGCTATTTAAAGAGATGTTTACTCTTCACTGAATCATATTTTCTGTCTTAGATCAGTACAATTCGGTAATTGAAATTAAAGGACTCAGAAGAAACCTTCTTATTCTTTCATCTAGAAACAGCTCAAGGTATTTTTAAGAACAGTGTATTATTACCAAATTATACAAAGACACACTTTAGCTTTAAATAATTTTAAAAACAGCTCTTTTATTTGCCACATTCAGTGTAAGCTATTAAAAAGAAACTGACAAATTATGATTATCATCACTAATTAGTCAAAGTGGAATAAAAAACATCCACTTCTCTTTAAATAGAAGTTAACCTGTATATCCTTAATTAGAAGGGACCTTTAATGTTTTTCAACAATGACAACTTCTAGAAAGTGTAAGTTCCTTTGAAACATCCAAAGTACTATCTGGTTCCAGTGTGTTTTAAGGAGAGCTCTGAAAGAGAAGATACAACTCCTGCTTTAAAAAGTGATAATACAGTGTGATTCAAGTTACATATTTGTCTATCTGAAAAGTTATCACAACCATTCAGATCTAAAAATAAGTATTGTAGAAGACTGAATAAATCCAATAACATAGATAAACTATGTCTACAATGTGCCTGCTTACTACTCAACTAAAAAGAAGAGTATTCAGATTTAGAAGAGCTCCAGGTTCAGTGTTAAAGAACAAGTTAAGAGTGCAAGAAGGTGCATGGAGGGGAAAGGCTCCAAACAGTTCCAGTGATTTCATGTCAACCCAGGAAGCCCAAAAGGAAAAGAATTAAAAGGCTGTAATGAAATTGCAGTCTACCTTTACCCCAAATGAATCTTTGCTATTTCCTGCAAAACACATGGCAAGTAAATCTGGATTAAAGTAGGATTTCATTGCTCAAATTTCCAATCAGCTCAATTTATGAAAGAAGGTTTTGGTTTGTCTTACAGGGAAATAGAAGCATCGCACACATCACACATTTATCTTACTTGAAATCTCCTTGGATGCTCTGTCTCTGTTTGTCTTCACTCCTGTAGCTTAATTATTTACTGTAATTCTAGCATTTGGCATAGAACTTAAATCTAACCAGGTGTCATACAATTACTTCTTTCAATATTTAACTAAAATTCTGGGATTTGGCCCATTCTTTGCTTTAGCTGATTACTTAGCAAATACCTGATATGCTTTACTGAACAGGATACAGAAAAAGAGTGAATTATTAAGAAAATTCAAGAGATGTACTAGAAGTGGGTTATTCATTAAAAAGAACAAAGAAAAAAAAAACCAAAACCCCCGTTAGTGCACAGAAAAACTCATTAAAATGTAAGACTATAACATTTTTCACTGACAGATACTTGCAAATTGTCAGGTCTCATGAAGCTTCTAAACCAGTTTAGAAACCAGGTAGATGGACACTCAGTGCAATTTGTGCTCTTGATTTTGTGTGAGTACATCTCCAAGAGAAACCAAGAAAACTGTACTAACGCAGGATTATGAACACTGAAGTGCACAAAACCCAGCAAATTGTATGTCAGGATTGCATCAGTATATTCATATTTCTTGCCATCCTTTTCATTTCCCATTACTTCCAAATCCTCAGCCCCTAGTCATTCAAGTCTTCAAACTCTAGGTCTTGGCAGGGGTGGAATCTTATAGACAGGCTTCTCTGTCACTTAAAAGTGTGCAGTGCTGTACAAGGAGGTATGAATAGTGACTCTGACCTGTTGCCCACAGCAATGTCACTCTACATCATCCTACAGACAATTTAAAAAGTTTTGAGTGAAGACAATGTCTAAAAACCACTGAATTATTAATTTGGAGATAGAACTATTACAAAGCCTTATGGAAAATATGTTTCTCCATGACTTCCAGAAAAAAACTTCTGTACCTCTTCTCTACTTGGTCGTACCATACCTATTTCTTAATGGCCTGCCACACTCCATGCAAATGTGCATTGTGATTTCTGATATATCTTGTCATACCATATACATTCATTCTAAGAATAGCATTCATTCTCAGCCTAACAGAGACTAACAAATTTTAGTCACATTTGCCAGGGATGTATCAAGCTGATCATTTATCATTGCAGAGGTGCAGGATACAAATCAAATTTGGTGCACTAACATCCATCCATTGTCTCTAGTTTATGACTGAGTGTGAAGCACTTTGATATTTCTCAAAACAAACAAGAGCAATAGTCCCATGATGCTCCTGCTTGACACTACCTTCACTTAGGTACTTTTTAGATTCCAGTTACACTTTTTTCTGACAATTACCCCACAGACAACAAGACCTATAGAGTAAAGGTTGGAGAAACAGGCCATGTACTGCTGGCAATTACAAAATACAGCATTTTTATTCTGTTTATGAGCACTATGGTTACTCTCAGTAAAACCAGAATTAGGTAAATCGAGGAAGAGTACTATCATTTGAGCAAGTGCTTAGGTGAAAATCTTCTAGAAACATCTTATATTGGGAACACTCAGATATTGCCAACAAAAATCTCAAAAAACATCAGTGAAGCACCCTTGGAAATACTGAGGATTAGGCAAGATAACAGATTTTCACCATTTTCCTTCAAAGGCTTGGGATTGCTTTCATGGTTCTCCAAATTTTCTTTTTAAAATAAGAGTCTGACATGATCTCAACATTCAAGGAACTCTAACTTTAGGTTACCAAATATTTCATTATCATAATCACAGTGCAGGCAAAATTGCTACCCAGGTAGTATCAGTCACCCATTACTAAAATTATACTGTTTGATTTCCACAGCTATTCTACTGTGGAGGCAGGGGGGAGGGGAGAATGGGAGAAAGAGGGGGAGGAACACCATAATAGTAAAAAAAAGTCTGTACTTCTACTACCTATGGATACTAGTTCAAAGCCTCTCTCTGCTTATTCTATGTCTTTTATCAGGTATGTTCTGGACAATCAGAAGCAGCTGTAGAACAAAAAAAAATTTGATCTGTACTGCAGGTTCCATTCTATCCAATGTGAAATAATAGTGCATAGGATTAATTCTGCCCAGTGTGACCTCCTTGGCTGGAGTTTTTGCAGGTCTCCAGCACATTAGCTATCTCTTATTTCCCTGTTCATAAGTGGGAGCTGCTAGCAGCAGTTGCTGTATAATTACTTAGTTGATTCTGTCTAAGGAGCTTAAACTAAGAGTTGAGCAAAGAAAGAAGATTAACAATTTGAACACACACGTAACACACAGACACACACAGAAGCAGCAGGACTGCAGGTAATACGCGGGGCAGAGGAAATGCGCTTTAGCCACTCTTGCTCCAACAAGACAGGCTTGATTTTCAATGCAATGCAATTAAACAGTGTGAAGAAGGGGAAGGCAGGAAGATCGGCTGCAGTCGCAGGCCGGAGGGAGCACTTGGGCACACGGCTACTCCATCCCTAGCAGCCAGATTAGTACCGGAGGAGCGGCACTCAGCCTGCTCTGCCAGTCACATGCTCCTCCATGTCGCCTAGCAACAGTAAAGCCCAGAGAAAAAGTTCTCCCTCTCTCAACTTCAAATCTGCGTCTGAGACCGACTGAGGGGAGCTTATTGTGCTCCAGACTAAGCATCTGTTTCTTTCTTATAGCCTTCTGTAAATGACTGCATATACCACACGTACGCAAGCATGTCCATGCACAAGCCCCTACCCCCGGCCCAACCTGTCTACGTGCAAGCGCTGCAGCCTGTGCACCCCTCACCAAAACCAACTCTGGGTACAATTTTAGTGGTCACCAAACCAGCTCTTGGAATGCAGGTGAACTCTGCTCTGTAAAACCACTCATATTTCAGTAGCAAGAAAGGCACAAAGATCGCAAGAAAAAAAGCAAAAAGTCTGGGATGATTTTTTTTTTTTTTTGGCCTTATTCACAGGCAGTAATCAGGACTCAGAAAAACCTGCCTGATTGCATTTCCATAAAACCATGAGTTTAGACCGTGGAGTTGCAAAGTCTGAGCTGTCCCTCAAAATTTAGCCACATTTGATTGTTGCTGTCCTACACAACTAGGAAAAAAAATTGTACAAACCAGAAAAACAATCAAAGGAAGCATCCTACGATAAATTAAAACCAAGATGAAGTGAAGCTAGAGAATCGGTGGTGTTTGCAGTGCTTTTAAGGCGCTACTAACTTTTCCACAACAGAAACCGACTCCATCAAATGACTCCTGGAAAGAGCCAACTGTCTCCCCTTGCTATTAGAAAGAACTCCTTGAATCAGCGCCCGTTAACCCTCTACTTTCAGGCACTTTGGTCTTTTTCTTACAAAAGTCCCCGGAGTAGGGATATGCTCCTTGCGGTGCAATTCCCATTCCGGAGAGGCTGGAGCATAGCGCTTACCTTGGCAACTGCCCTGCATCATGCATGCAGTGAATAATATGAGCAGTTTGCAAGCAGTTGCTGCTCTTCCATCCATCCGATGGTGAGGTCCCATCTGGGCTGGGATGCTCCAGCTTCCTCAGAAGCTGGCTCCTGGACTCCGGGGTGCTGATCTGCACAGCAGCAGCAGCAGCACAGGGAGCCTGGTGTCTTTTTCTTATCCTGCTAGTTGCAGAAGAAAGGCGTGTTCGCCTGTTGAGACATCGCGTTTTCTATAAACTCCCACCCTCCAGACATTGCATAAAGCTCTTTATACCCGGCGGCCCCGGAACCAGCATGAGGGAATCAGGCACTGCTCCAGGCCCTGCAGCCACAGGCTGCCGCTGCCCCTCCTTCCACACTTTGCAGGATAGCCAAGATGCTTCCAAGACCCTGCACTTTGCTGACTTCGTATCAGAGTCCATTGGTGCTGTATTTTAATTAATGGTGCTCATCTATTTTGAGTAGTTCTGGGAATTGCGGGTGGCAAGTGAAGTACGTCACAGGTTTTAGTGTCCCAAAGGCATGGTCCAAATAAGAAAAAGTATTTTTGATAACTCTGAAAAAAATCCGACATCTACTCATCAATGCAGAGGTAAAGCTTAGAACTCAGCAGTCCTCACATAAATACTAAGAAAGGAAAACTGTAGGGATGAAACTTACTTTTGCACTTTGTTAGCAGATAAAATCAATTTGGTAAAGTGCTTTGCCTGTGAATTCTCAAGATATCAGCTGGAGACATACTCCTTTAGTTCTAACTCTCCAACACTGTGTGCAATACACAAAGAAATATCTCCTTGTGTTTTACTGCCATTTCAGGAGCTATATACCCACTAACAAGGGTAGAGCAGTATGTAGGATCATAGGGAAAAGATAAAGACTAACTTCAGGCTGGAATGCAGCCTTGGTAAAAAGGACAAACATTTTGGAGGATTTGCTTGCAGGATCAGAAGCATCACACATAAAATGTGTGAAGGTAAATCATTATATTTTTTATACTAGTCAAAAATAGTCTTTCATGTAGAAAATTCAGTTATGCCAAGCTGTACTTTCTTAATATGTGTACACATATACACATGCATGTCAACAGAGACTACAGTGCATACATACCACGGGAGAAGGATAGGTCTATTTGTCTTCTGAGAGGCTCTGTCAGATAAATTTTAATGACACCACCTTTATAAATGCCACATATCTTTTGCATTAGCATCATGCCATGCTCATCACACTGCAATGGCTGTTTGCTGATGCTGCATAAGAACTTAAGCAATATTTCAAACCTTAACTCTTCTTCTTTTTGTCATGGATTACAAGTTCCATAAAGGGGTAGAAGCGCCTGTATTGTTCCTGCAGAAGTTGCACAGGAACATGTTGCTGCTTATTAGCAGACAGTGATTTCTCTTCAGGTCCTGTAGGACGCTAATCCCTCTAAACCTTTCCGTAAAGGCTTTCTATCTATCAAGATAGTAAAGAGGGGGGGTGGGGAGAGAAGATGTGGAGCATAGGCTTTTGCAAGGTTGTGATTTATGCAGGTTCAGGGCTGTTTGGTGTAGTGGTACGACACAGCACCGGGGTCAAGCCACAAGAAACACTGGGGGCAGATCAGAATATTCAATTAGCTTCCTGGCACCTCTGAATCACAAAGAGAGGATAAGATCTCTCCATCACAAGATCCAGAGCTGCCGGGGGAGGGGGAGACATGCCCTCTTCAAATCTCCCTCCTCCCTCCCACCCTCTCTCCTTTCACTGTAGGGGAATAGTGCCTGAAACATTCCTTTCTGCACGGAAGGTCTTTTCCTATTGTTGTTTTCTTTGTGTTTCAGTGTTGCCAACTTACTGGAATTCTTGTCGTGGTTTCACAGCAAGGCTCAGGCTGACCAAACGGAACCAGCTGCGTTTGTGCATGGGGCCGCTGCTGCTTTAATCTCCCAACAAGGCCGATGGGGAGGGAACGAAGGGATCCTCAGAGGGTAGCAAGCAGATCTGCTCTCTACAGATGGGTGCCTGCAAAGCCAACACAGACTGACCGTACTTAATTAGAAGAGGAATTGTTTAAGCAGTTCACACCCCAGCAACACGAAGAGAGGGCAAACAGTGCTTGGGAGCTGCACCCTCAGGCTGGCAGCTATGCATAGTCTTCTGTCACTGTATGCTTGAAGTGACCTGGGTGCAAGCTTTGGGAGACACCTACCTGTTTCATTCCCTCACAGCTGGCAGACAGAAGGTGTGCTCCTGCCCCATTCACCATCACCATTTCTACACATCTGTATTTCCCATAGGTGAGAAGCTAGAAGGAGTCTCTAACAGGCATGGTGGCAATGCTGTTGACAGTGAGCTGAGATGGTGGGTCATGCCCTTCCCATCCATTATTCTTTGCACTCACAAGACAAAATTTTCATTTAGAGACATACAAACTGATAAGCCCAGATATTTTATTGCTGAATAATAGTAACAAAAGAGCCAGCACAGGACAATGCTATCCTCTGTTTACTTCATCTAAAATTTTCTCCTCCCACTTTACCATGGCACTTCATCATCCAACTAAAGGGACCCTGTCCTGCTGGACACCATTAAATGGGTCTTCTTCGAGACTAGAGACTTTAAGATCAAGATAAAAATTCCTCAAGGCTTTCCCATAACTACACCCAAAATTGCCCATGTGGGTGCAACACACCTCTTTCTCTCATCTTTCTGTTGACTGTTCCTGTTGGCAGCTCATGATTTCTTACAGAAGTAGACCTAGGGATTTTCAGTTGATTATGCATGTTTAAGAAGATGCAGACTAAGTCTATTAGAAGGTTAAGGGGAGAAAACATAGGCAAAGCTGTTGCTCATTGAACTCTACTTTTGATTTAAAATAGTTTGGGATGTCTTTGCTTGCCTGGTTTTTAGTGTAAGCAAGCACTCAGAAAAGCAGTTAAAGGTGTAATTTAGAACTAACAACAACACTGCTTACTTATTAAAGATACTTGCTAAGCAAGGAAGTTAAAAATTAAAAGGTTTCATTTTTGACCAAAGTTCAGTCTAAATTAGTGTCCCAACTCATTCAGTTCTTCATAGACAGAAACATCAGGGTTGATGTATGACTAGATAAAGATAAAAAGCTGATGGTTAAGGAAAGTAAAAAAATGTATATATATTCACTACAGGAAAATGTGGGTCAGATCTGTAAATTTATCTCTTCTGAACTTCTTGGAGCTAGGACAGTTTACAGAGGCTAAGGATCTGCCCCGTGCATTATCCAATAAGGCTGTAATTGCCATTGGCATTCAGTAATCTTGTGGCAAATCTGTCCTCAGATAAACCCAGGTGTTTCCACATAGAAAACATTTTAAGTTACAAGCTGTGTTTCCAATTTCACGTTTAAAGTTTAATCATTAAATCCTATGCCTTTATCATGTCAAGTTATTTTTGTTATTTTTGTGTAATCATGCTAAAGCAAGGCTACATTTTAAACATAATAAAGCCGTGCTCATTTTTTGGTAGAACACTGGTAATGACCAGTCATACAAATCTAAACTAAAGCTGTCTCTCTGCCTGGGTAATAATATAAGTTCCCAACAGCAGCAATTAACTCTTCAGATTTCATCCATCTTTGCTATCCTACAATCTGAAGTGTCCCATTTCTTTAACTGAACATTTGTTTTATAGCAAGCAACAATGTGTGCATGTGTGAGTGTGTTAGAGGCTTCCTTTCTTAATAGACTATTAATGGCAGGATGGGCCCTTTAGGGGTACTATTTTTGAGACATTTCCTTCACCTAAGGCCCACTTCAGTTGGCATCAAAGACATCAGACTTCAGGGAGAGCAGATTAAGCTGTTTTCATGGGGATCTACAGTAGCAATGTGTATATGGACTTCACCACTTATTTTTTCCAAATACATGCGTTGTGAACAGAAGTTTCCTTAAAAGGTCATGTTTTAGGGAACATTCATCTTGTACAAAGAACCAGTATTAATTTCAACTCTACAACACATGAAAAAAACCCAAACAAACAGACAAAAGCCCCAAGTTTACCAGGTTTCTCACATAAGCCCCAATACATTTCACAGTATCTAAAACAATAGAAATTATTTGTCAGGGAAGGATTTAACGACAAAAAAAAAAAAAAAAAACAAAAAAAAACCCCCACCTAATCTCACCTAATCTCAAACTAAGCAAAAGAGAGCCTTAGTTGATATAATACCCAAATGTCTAATGCATATTCGTAACTAAAGCACAGATTTCCAGAAGACTGGATCAAAAGTGGGTCTCCAGACCACATGAATGTGAGAAACATTAAGCTGAGGAGATGTGAATTGGTCCAGAACAGAAATCAGAGTCAGAATTGCACAATGCAGCTGGCACTGTGGCCAAAAGTTTCCTCAAGGTCTTCTGGTTAGTGACATATTACAACTTCTCTCTTTCAACCTGGCATCATATTACTGCATCCTGGAACAAGAAGCAGGAACATGGGAACTTTTTTTGTAACGGCCACTGAACAAGTGAGACTAGTAGAGAGACAGTCAGTAAAGGAGCTTCCAAAACACCCCAGGTATATTTCATCTGCAGAAATGGGCCTGTGGTGGAGTTTAACAGTAAACATGTAGAGATGAGAGAGGTTTTTTTATTCACCTGGAAGGCAGAAGAAATTCGAGAAAGATTAAACAGATTGCAGCTGTCCTTTCCAGTTGTCCTTTGGTCAGCACTGTCTGGTCCACCCTGTGCCCCATCCTGGAGATACAGTCACAAAGTAAGAGCCAGTAGGTTCTACCTCAGCTGCATCTCTAACTACCAAAGATCTTGGTACTTGCCTTACTGTAAACAGATTTCCTTGGAACTTTCTCTGTCTCTAAGGAACAAAACTCCTCATTTTTGCTCCCATTCACTAGCCCTTCAGTGCCATTCTGCCCTGCAAGAAAGCAACAAATGGGATTTGTACTTGAAAAGGAACAGGAGGTAAAGAAGCATTTGCAAATTACTCGTGATCTAAAAACTTTTTAGGGAATTCACAAGGAAAATGGGATAGTCTGGAATAACTCTGAATCTCCTTTACTCTTTTCATTGGTTTACTTTCCTATTAATAACAGATATGAGGTCTGTTCAGGACAAACACCTTTCTAAGTGGAACTCATACTAAAAATGGTTAGGTCTCATTCCTCCAACAGCTAGGATGAAATGTTTGAGAGATCACAAAAGCAGTCAGTCAAAAGACCTGAGAAAAGATAAATAATAAAATCTCAGTAGTATTAATTAGCATTCCAGGCCAAACACAGGGTAATAACAGTGAGAACATGGTTTAGCAGTATAGGGATTGCAGTTGACAGATCCTCACAGTTTAGATACATATTTCAGAACATCAATGTTCACCACTGCTCACTTTAAAAAAAAAGTTGAAGATATGGCTTAACTCTGAATTTTCTAAACAAGCCTCCCCACTTATAGAAAAAGAGATCTAGACATCAATAGGCCTATTAAACACCATCTAAGAACAAAGTTACTGAGCATATGGTGAAAGTATAGCTACCCCGCAACACCCTGTGAATGAAAACCACTGATTTGTACACAGAGATACTTGTAGTATAAATATATTTTTTATGTTAAATTAAATGGAAAAACACAAAGAAAATTACAGCTCAAGATAAGCCACACTGTAGCAATTCTTAACTGATTGCTAAGGAACAATACCCAAAATATTTGGTTTGAAAATAGCACCTGATTCAGTCAACCTGCAAAACTACTTTGACAAGAAGAGACCAAACTCATGAATGCATGAGGTCAAAAGGATTACAATAATTAAAAAAACCTAACCTCTCTCCTCCTTGGGGGACTTGTTCAGAGGAATGAGATATAGGACAGTTCAGTGAGCACAGACTTTGGTAAGCAGGGTGACTGGCTTGACTAGCCTACCCTTCCCCCTTTATCCACTTTCCCTCAGAGCTGTAGCACAGTCATTCCCAGTCCCTTTTGTCCCCTCAGTCAGCAGACCCTTAGGGGAGCACTGGCAGCTGTGCCCACTTCAGAGCACAGCCCCACAAATGCAGCGCAGAGCGGCAAAGGGCAGTGGGGACACAGCAGCCTCACACCGCTGCTCTGCCAGCGCCCCAACAGCTCGTACCTTACTGGCCAGGAGGAGCAGGACAGCACGCCTGGAGAAGCTACACCTGCCTGAGCTACCACGAAAAGAGTATTTCATGGTATTTGTATAGTCACTTCACAGAATACAAAATTGTGAGGTAGAAGTTTACCATCAAAAATAGCTTGATGGCGTGATTCGTACTTTGCAAGATAGCCAATTGAATTCCTCCTTCCTTTCAGCATAATTTTTGCATTCAAAAATTCATAATTTTTGCATTCAAAATTCATGAAATTATTCAATAATATTCATATTATATAATCCAGTTTCAAAATTAAAGATTTTTCATAAAAATACCTCAGCATAGTAAAGGCTACCTCCTGTTGCTTTACTGTTTTGAATATATAGTGATCAACATTATAAAGGGTAAGATCTCAAAAGCCAAATGGAAGTTACTTTTCTAGTAAGAAAAGGAACTTTAAGAAATTTCAGATATGCAACACTTGAGTTTCTAGTGCAGTTGCACAGCAGCATAAGCTGAAGAGCATATTCAAGAAACTGAAATACATTCTTGATTCCTTTTGCCTAAGTTCTCACTGGAACAGTAGTGTGTGAGTTCTAAAAATATGTATGAGAACAGCTAAGCAATATACCCATTGTAATTACCAATGTCTTAAAATGCCTTGGAGGGGTTGTTTATTGTTTGGGTTTGTATTTTTTTTTTCTTTTAGATAAATAATTGTGCTAAAGTGTCATTGTAAGCCAGAGCCAGAAGCTATTAAAAGGAAATAGGAAATTATATACCACATCCCATAGTATTAAAACTTCTTTGTTCCTTAAGAGCAACTCTAATACTTAGCCTTCTAGAAAAACTGAAGTTTTTCTTTGTGTCAAATACTTTAAGAGATACTAATGAAAGTGCCCTCGGTCCCCATAATCCTCTGTGTCTGATTAGGTACAGTAGAAGAAGTTGTTTCATTAATTTGAAGGCCATTAGCTTGAGACCTCATATTGACCTGAAAGTAATGTTTTATTCATATTGTAGTGTTGTAGTCAAAACTCCAGAAATAATTAAAAGGACAAGTTTCAAACCTTAGACCTTTGATTTATGAAGCTGGATACCCAGTTAGTTATTGCATGATGAAAAAAGTGGAGTAGGGAGCCAGCAGTCCTGATATATTACTATTGCCATCTTCCTGTGAAAAACTGATGGGTAATCAAATACATATCAATAAAAATGTCTTCAATTCCACAAACATTCCAATTATTTCTACTGGTCACAGTTAAAAACCTTCCTTCTAAATTAAAAAAAAATAAAATAGAAATTAGGTTAAATTCAGGCTCCATTAGACTTTGGAGGCAAAAGTCCAAAGTTCAGTAGTTTCAGCTAAGATTCATCAGCAGTCAGTGAACAGCTACCCCTAGCCATTATTTAAATGAAACACAAGATGCCTGGATCTACCACAGGAACAAAAGAGAGCCTTTTTTTAATAAAAAATGACAAAAACCTATGCCTGACTTTAGAAATTAGGTTTATAGTTTTCCTAGCTATAAGTAGGAACTCATTGTAGTCAACAATCAGTTCTTCCTGTCAACCTTTCAAACAATCAGTCCCCTGAATTTTTATTAGGCTGTTGTTTGAGTGGTGTTCAAAGTTTGATACCTTTTGAATGTAATTAAATGATTCCGCCTGAAGTGCAAAGGCACATACATATGAATGGTAAAGTTTTCCAAAAAAAGTTGTTAAAAATCTGTCATCATGCAACAGGCAGCAGTGATATTAAGAAACACTGAAATAAAGACTAGTGAATAGAAAGTCTGCTGATGCATCTTTACCTTTTCCAGCAGAAGTATATCTGTCTCTCTTTATATCCAGCAATCAAAGAAACGTAGTGAAAATTCAAGACAAAGATTTATACCCTCTGTAATCAACACAGGCATCCCACACCATCCTTGCAGTATGATTTAGTCATATCTGTTCCTTTATGCACCTCGTTGCCAACAGTCACTGTGGATTCCATCTTGCTTGGGATTTGACAAATCTCATAAGTGTGGCAATACATTATCTTTAAATAAGCTTTTTCATATTTTAAATCAAGTGAGATAAGTGAGCTTCAATGAAACTTACAGAACACATGCAAAATATGTGAAACTCTTCTCATGTTTTACAGTCATTCAACTTTTCCATGTCGTCAGACTACAACTGCTTCAAATACAATCAGCAGAGAATCAGATAATATACAGTGTTAGTGTCAGCATTCTTCCATTTCTACAACAAAGTATTTTTAATAAAAGAGAATATTAAACACAAATTTTGCTCTCAGAGCTACAGCACCCATAACCATTTACTGTTCTCTTAATGCACATCATGGTCTTCACTTTATTTCTGTTGCTATACTTGCGCTTATCCCAGTATGGATCACATATTCTTCTACATTGCTCTTTGCTTTTCCTTCATTCCCAGTATATTTTGGTCTTCCTAATATTTCATTGCAGGCATTATTCTGCTTCTTTAAATATTAAGTTACAAGAGACAGCAAAGAGGAGTGCAAGCAAAACCAACAGAATCATTATATGCAGAAGTCCTTACTACTCCTCTTACAGCAAAACAATTGCTTTTTATGTGAACTGACTTACTGATCTAGTAGCAGTAGGAGATACAACGTCAGATTCACAACCATGAAACTGCTGATTTGAACTAACTTATCAATATAAGAAAAATCATACAAACTGAATATAGTTTAAGGTCACCAGAGCAACTCTTACTCCAGCACCCAACTAGAATACATACCAGAAAGAGATGAAGGTACAACACTATAACCTCTATAATTTCCTACTTCACAGGGATCCCTGGAAACTATGTATGAGATAGAACATTTCATTGACTACTTACTATGCCTGTGATGTTTAAATCCTCATAAACCAGGATTAGGAAGGGACAAAAGGTACTTTAAAGACACCTGTCATTATCTCACACTCATCCTGAGTTAAACACAGTGAAAGACTAGGGATTTGTGGGCAGTTTTCCATTTTCGTTTCACCTTTAGGTTTTCACAGTATAAGGTTATATCAGAAGAAAGCTATGCAAAATATCATTCTCACTGGGATCCAGCTAAGGGCTAGAATAAAAAAATAAAGAAATAAAACTAAAAACGTCAGAAATTACTGATTTCCACAGGGACACAATTGCACTCCATAACCTCAATCATATGCTGCAAGAGGTGCCCTTTTTTCCCCTCCATAGCAAAAGGTAATTTCTCATAAGTCACATTCCCAAAATGATGCTAAAGGATCTATCATCCCTGCTCATGTTTCATTATTTCTAAATATAGAAGGCATAAGGATATTTCAAATAATTTTTTTCATTAAAACCTACCATCTAGGAGCTTAATCATATAAGAAATTTGAATACACTAAATACTGGTTTAATGGGTTTACCCTAGAAGATAAAAAATATTCCCTCTTAGTTTTAATGCCATTTTGATCCTTATGTCTTCATTCCCCTATCTGCAAAACAAAGCAGAGATCATAACTCCTGTCACTTGTATTCTTAAATTAAAATAATAACCCCCCTCCTTGTTTTCTTAAACTAAAATAATAACCATTAGTGAAGAGGATCAGAGGTAAAGTTTTCCAGGGAACATTATCATTTACATTTTCAGACTACTTAAGTTTGCAACTTAAGTCAGTTTAAACTAATAGTCAGTTTAAATAAGCCAAAACTAAATTCAACAAGAAGAAACCTCTCAGATTTTGGTTTCGAGCTCTTTTAGTATTTGATTTACACAATTTTCCACAGAGGATGAATGATACAAAGGAGTCAACAGAATCTTTTCTATCAACTCAAATGCAGCATCAAAAAAGAGCTCAGTTGCACACACACATTTGCCAAAATGAACTCTATTTTCTTTGAATTTGCATTTGTGTTTGCATTTGTGCACATTTTAGAAGCAGATTCAAATTCTGCAGGTAGAGTCTGCTCTTTTTCTCAGCAAATTTCTTCAGGTGAAAAAGTGGGAGATGGTTGGAAGGAAGCCTGGTTCTTTTAATCTTATCTAGGCAGTCCTGAAAGGAGTTGCAGCTGAAGATAAGGGATGTTGAGTCACATACCTTTCTCCCTGAGAGTTTGTATTGTGTTATGGGGAATGATCCCATTTCTGTAGCACCAATTTGAAGCTACTGCAATTCCAGAATCTTTACAGGAGACGTTCCTGATATGCACAAATATGAAGAGAACTAGGCATAGTCATAACATTTAATTGTGGCAGTAAAATTAGGACTACCATCTACTGCCACTGCAATGACATGTTAAAAAAAAAAAANAAAAAAAAAAAAAGGCCATGCTTTGTCTTTGAAGTGATCTTTACTTGGGCTGTCCATGGCTAAAAGCTTTAAGGGGAGGAGGTGAAATTTTTCCTCATCTCTGAGGTGACATTTAACAGACCTGGGAAAAAGACATCAGCTGTGATGGTCTACTCAGAAAGGGCTATGCCATGAATGACTTCTAAAAGCAAATAAAATAGAAATGCATTCAGTATATTTAAAGTCTCATTCTTTGACAAAGGACTTCTTCCTTCTTGACTTTATCTTTTCTTGATAGTAACTGTTACCAACAGGGCTGAGATGGACCAAATACTTGACACAGTGAAGACTGCAGCAAAGAAACACAACACTCAAAGAGTGCTACTTCAAAATCCTTGTAAACTGCAAATTCCTCCTGCTTGCATTTGACAGAGTAACTCTGAACTATGCACAGCATGCTTCATAATATACAATGATTAGAACCAGGAGCAAGCATTTACATTTCAGGCAACATCACTTTTTTTCCCCTCAAATTACTTTAAAATCCTTCCACTAGAGCTGCATATATTTAGAGTGGGATAAGAAATTCAACTCCAGGCTAGAGTTCTCAAGAGGTTCTCAAGCCAAGGAGGCAAAAAGATCTAAGATTCACTGTTTTGCACCAGAGCACAAGTAACAGGCAGGTTGTTTTTGTAAGTGGTTGCTGCTTTTTCTAGGTCAGGCTCCATGAGCATGCACAAAAAAAAAAAAAAAAAGTACTGCTGTTTGCTAATCTTACATCATCCATCATCTCCCAGTTCCCATCATCCCTGGACTCAGCAACCTCTACAGGTATATGGCAGTTGTCATTATATAACTCATGGAAGTGAGTTTTGAACCATATTTTCAGCAGTTCTGTCCCACAGTGCTCCCAGCATCTCTAATGTCTACAAACCACTGTGAAATAATTAAAGATGTTTCACAAAAAAAAGGTCACTAATCTGTAAATTAAATTGAGTTCACATATCCACATAAAAAAACTGCCTAGAACAGAAAGAACGTAATGAAGATGCTTCAGGATCCTGCTCACAGGCACTAGGTCTTTCAATGTTCTCATATGCAGCTAGCATGTATTTGAAGTTCTCAGCTCAACATACTCTCTCAAGGATATAAGAAATACAAAACTAAGAAGTTTCTTAACTTTTACCAGAAGGAACATTCCTTCCCAGTTATGACACCTTCATCAGCACTACCACCTCATTCTTGAAAAATTTTATCAGGCAAAAAAGATTTCCTGAAAATGTGAGCAATGAATGCAGTTAATTAAAAGAAGTGGAAAAGGAGCAGACTGTTAGGCTACCTTTGGATCCAGGAAAAGACAGAAAAGATGAGCTTGTAATCTGCTCACTTTAGATAGCTTATTAAATGAATTTCATTTAATCATATTTTATAATTTAGAGTTATAAAATATAATTTTATAATTATATTTTATTATCATATAGATATATAGAGCTATATTTTTATATATTCCTTTGAATTTGGTTAGTCCTTTCTGAAGGTCTTCGTACTCTGAGATTGTCCAAAACAGAACTCATTTTAACCACTAAAACATTACAGAATATTAATAGTCACAAACAGAGTGAACCAAAACTAATTTACTACTATTTGATGCTCTGTAAGTAATGTTTTTATTTACCTGTCCATCGGGTGAAGATATGGTTAATATAAGGAAATGCAATATAGCCTTAGACACTTATTGTGTATGCAGTATCCAAAGCTCAGTAAAAAACACATTTGTGAAGAGAGTGTAGAAATCTATTGTTCAAAAATCCACTTTATTTTCCACAGTACAGAAAAACTGAAGATTTTCAAGAGGTTTTCAGAAAAGAAGGCTGAAGGTCTGTCACATTACAATAACACTAAAAAGGAAAAGTACATGCAAAGGGCAACAATATACTAAGCAGCCTAGGTTACCTAACAAACTCTCTCCACCCTTGCAATAGGTGACGCTGTTCATACAAGAGATCTTTTCCGTGTCTCCCTTTTGCTCTACTTCAAGGACACCTTCAGTACCCCACACCACATTATGGGCCAGGTAGGAGGATAAATCAGCTATTTCCATCCTGCTATTTCTAATCCATAGGTAATACACAATGTCCAAATAGACCATTCAAAAGAAAACTATAGAAACACTTACCATCTTACGTGTTTTGGTCTCTTTTTGAACCGAAGTGGCTATAGTGGTAGCACTGTTACCCCTACACTGCATAAATTTCCTGAAGTTTAAAAAAAAGCTGTTAGCTGTACTACTGATATTAAATAGCCCTGCTCTATCAGTCATCTCTCAGCCAACCTGTGCAGTCAGCAATAACCACGCAACCTTCAACTGTGAATCAAGGCTGACACCCCGTGGACATATCTTGTAACTGATCTGTTTGTTTTTTTTTCAACCTGACTTTTTAAGAACTGAGATTCCACACTGAGATTCTACTCCAGACCTTCAGGTTTGTTTTTTTTTACATTTGAAAATGTTCAATAAGATCAATAAGATCTTATAATCAATAAGATATGTAAGACAAAAATAAATCAGCTGAAAACTCACATTATGTATAAAACTACTTGTTTTCTTAAGAGCTTCTAACAAGTCAGATGTTTTGTAGTACTACACACAAACATTTAACAAGTTAAGAATCCTGCAAACTAAAAAAAAATTAGAGAATCTAGTCCCACCTCTATAATCATTACAATTAATATATGATAATAGCAAAAGCAGAGTAGAAAGATGTTTTGACATTAAAGCTTTGTGATAGGTAAACTACTTCAGAAATGGACATTTATTTTCTGTATTTCCACATAATAATAATAATAATAATAATAATAATAATTTCCACATAATCCTTTTTACAAGCATTACAAACTGTAAGCATGGTATTAGATTCTAATATTAGTGATTATTTAGAAACTACAGTATTAATACACACTTCTAGCCATTGAATTTCAATCTAATACCACGGGAAGTAATTTTTTGTGGAAGTAGAATACACAACAAATGTAAAATGACCCCTTATACATCAAAAAAATAAGTTCACTTTCTGTGTCTCTTGCTTCATTTATTTCAAAAGCATCAAAGCTATCACAGACAAGTTGATTTTGATCGGGGGAGTATCATTAAATCTAACAAAGAGATAGGTAAGCTATGCACATGTTTGCAAAATACTGCAAAATAGAAGTTTACATTAATCTCCTATCATGATTTTGTCCATGCATGGCTCCTAAACCATGTCTTCACTACAAAAATATGTTATACTGCACTGAATGTGTCACACAGCTTTTGTGAATACTTAAGCATTTAAAAACACAGCCTCCTTCCCTCAGCTTCACGCTGCAGCCTGTACTCCCTCACTCCTGCAGAGTATTTTATGGCTATCTCAGATGCTTAAGCAACCCTGTAAGTCAACTGCACTAGGAATCAAGTCTGCACTTCAGAAAGCCTCTAGCCATTTATAGTCTCCACTCCTGGGGAAACATTCCTCTCAGGTTAAACGCACTTCAGCCTTCCGAGTTCAGGAGGCCTTTACAGTAGGTGCCGATCCGAGCCAAGCCGGTTGCACAGGCGAGAGCAGTTGGTTGGTTGTACGCAGCGGTGCTGCAGCGGTTCCAGCTCTGCGCACCAGCTCAGCGGCAGCTGCAGTCAAACGCCGCCTCTGAAAAGCCGCAGCCACCGAGCCCAGCCAGCGCGGAGCCGGCGGGGCAAGGCCGACCCAGCCGCGCGTCCCCGCAGCACGGCGAGTCCCCACCTCGGGGCCGCACACTCGCTTGGCTTGGCAGCTCTGCCGCAATTCAGCTTCCACCAAGCGTCATTTTATCACCCACGTATCTTAAAGCGCCTTCTTAACCACATTCTGCCAAAAAGCAAAATTCAGCAGGCTCGGTGCTGCACATATTTAAGTATAAAGATGATTAAACACTGCCTACTGCCGTCAGTTGTACCTGTGCAATGACATTCAGTAATAATTGCATGTCTTTAAGCTCTTAACTCACCAAACCATACTACAGACTCCCTCATCTAATGCGTGCCTACACATAAAAACCTATCTATGGATTATGCTACAGGCACACCAAAAGGAAAGAGCTGTTTGAACACCATAAAAACTAATAAGAGTTCATCTTAACACAACTCCACAAAAATGCAGTTTACATTCTACAAGATTTCATTTGGGAATCAGACAATGGTTTGCATTGGAAGGGACCTTTAAAAGTCCCCTAGTCCAACCCCCTGTGGTATGCAGGGATACCTTCAACCAGATCAGGTTGTTGAAAGCTCCATCCAACCTCCATTGAATGCTTCCAGGCCTGATACCACCTCTCTGAACAATCTGGTCCAGTGTTTTAACATCCTCATTGCAAAGAATGTCTTCCTTATATCTAACCTACCCTCTTTTAGTCTAAAACCATTACCCCTTGTCCCATTCCAACAAGCCCCAGTAAAAAGTCTATGCCCATCTTTCTCATAGGTCCTCTTCAAGTAGTGGAAGGCCACCATGAGGTCTCCCTTGAGCCTGCTCTTCTCCAGACTGAACAACCTCAACTCTCTCAGACTTTAAACATATACTTACACATAACTTTTTTTAAAGCTTTGAATGAGGTAGAGGTTTAATAGCTTATGAGCATGAAGACCTACCCCTGCCTGCACTTGCACAGCATTTCACCACAAGCAAATGCTGTGTAATAGGGCTGACATTTCAGTGAGGGCTCTCAGAAGAAGAGGCTTGGGAAGAGTTGTAGATACCCACTGACATTGAGATGCCTACCAGCATTCATGATGACCTGTAAATAACAGCACCAATTCTATCAGGAGCAGCAGAACAGCTGCATCCCCAGGGCAGGGGGAACAGGGAGTCCCAAAAGGGACAGCAGAGCTGGGGTTCTAATCCCATTGCCCACAGCAAGGGACATGAGCTGGGAGCAGCCCCTAGCCCAGGGTATCAGGCACCAACATAGGACAGGACAGTATGGGACACCAGCATACCCAGACAAGGCTGTGGCAGAGTCAGTGACCCACCTGCTCTTGCACCACTATGGGCAAGGTTGATGGCCTCAGGCTAAGCTGCAATGGGGCCCTCAGGTGTAGGGGTGGGGGGTGCCAGCTGAGGCTGACCAGAATCATTAAAGGATCTAGTTTATAGGTACAATTACTGCTCTGAGCAGTAATGTGTATTACAAACAGTTTAAAAATACTTCAAAAGATCAAATTCTAACATTTATGCAAGTTTAGAGTTATATTGACAACAATGGTTGTAAGATAAATGCATGTCTCTTTGAAACACTATAAATAATCACCTCTCTGAAAGACAAAATCCATTCCCATCATGAAAAGGATCACAACTTTAGAACTGTATAGAACATGACTTTTTCTACCAAAACTTTGTAATTTGCTAATATGGTGTGCCACATACAGCAAAATGTTTTAACTAGCTGATTATATTTCCAGCAGAGTTATTCCGCTTAAAATTATTGGAAAATATCTACTCAAAATGTGCTACGTGAGATTAATGCATCTGCTATTTATTGCACCTTCCTTAAAAATATACGAGCTTCCACTCCTTAAAAATGTAATCACTGTATTTTAAAAAGAGTTTTGTATTGCTAATTACAGTTATCAACATGAAAATCAGGCAGGTGGAAGAAATAATTATGCAAAGTGTACTGTACAATAAGAAGTAACGGGTGTAACAGCAAATTCAAAATAATTACTTGTCAAATACATTTTCATTGGCACCAATGTAGCAAATCAAATGAAATCTTTAAGAACTAATTATTTTTAAAGTATTCTTGATCTAGTTAAATGTTCATGTTTGTACCATCAAATGTTAAGTCAAATATTTAGTATGTTAAAACTGTAGCTGTACTATTTTATTAGCATGCTTTCATTCTCTTGTTAGGCTAAATACTTCAAAAACTTTTGAAAATAACTTGCTTACATACTTAGGCTGTAAGATGGAAAATATCTCTTGGTGGGGGAAACTGAAAATGAAAGGAGAATTACTAGAATAAAAGTAGAAATAAACAAATACCTTAAAAACAAAACAAAAGCTTTGATATTGATTGATACTGCATGCAGGCTATGAGTATTTAATTACCACTAAAATGCTCAGAGAGAGTTTTTGACTGTATTGTCTCTAGATAAAACAGGATAAAATAGGAAAGTACTGAAGACAGCCTCCTCCCTTTTATGCCTTGTTAGAGTCTTTTTCTTGCCTCACCTCCTGAAAAACATTGCAGAAGAGCAGTATTTTAAAAGAGGAAAATGGAGAGCCATGTTCATACCAGCTGCAAAAAAGACATGTTTAGTACTCCAGTCTCAATCAGTAAAATCTGTTGGGAACTATACAAAGAGCAAGTCTCTCCCATCAAAGCCTTTGCTTACAGCATTTTCTGTGACAGTGGGTTCAGAGAAAAACAGCTGATTTGCTTTGATCAGCTCTTTCAGACAACATGCTCAAGATCTGTACCAAAAAGCAAAGACAAATTCTGATTTTGCTGAAATCGATAGTTCTGCAACTGCCTTTGTGTACACCAAGATTTCATTACTGTTTTTTATAAGGCTGTGTCATTAGATGATCATTTTTCATATAGAATAACAAGGTGAAGTTGCAGAATGTAAGTCCATATTAAAAAAAATTAAACTGTAGCCTCAAGAGTTGACAAAGAGAAGTCAATTTGTCAAGACTTTACCATGATTAACTGACTGTTCAGTTGAATCCCAGGCTGTCAAATTCCCTAGAACACATTTTGTAGTCAAAAGGTGAAATTCAGGTTTTTATCTTTCTTGAGATACAACCCTAAGTAAAGTTCTGATTTTTTTAAATTTTCTTGTTCAATTACTTCAAGTATTGGAACTTTTGAACTATTTTTCCCAAAATTTGCCTATGTGATAAAACTTACAGGACTGTGAACCACATTCTTTGTAACATTGCTCTTTAGTATAAGGATTCAAAATGTTGTAGATTATGTGCTTTCATTATTTTACAAGTTCAAGCCAGGTAGGTTTTTGTTTCTTTTGGACACTTTGGTCATCTACTGACATGTATAATATAATGAAAGAAATACTCTTGAAATACCATTACACCATGATGCAGACAGATTAAATGGTCAAGACTATCTTGAGGCCATGAAACACCAGAAGAAGTTTGTGTGAAGTGTGCATATTTTTAACAGTTCACAGCAGACTCAATATGTGAATTATTCACACCGAGGCAGCAAAGAAATGCAAACATATTTCAGGAACATCATGTCAAGCTCTTTGGGACCAAAAAAATTACCATCAGAGCAGAGGAAAATCAAAGGCATGGTCTGTCTGCTTCATGCTGCTCCCACAAACTGCCTTCCCTGGTGTTTCAGTATTCCTTTAGCATATGGAGATATTCAGATGGTATTTTGCCAGCTATGCTGGCTGATGATTACTCCATATCCAGTGATGTTGCAGGCTTGTAGGACAGCTGAAGGGCTAGTCAGGACTCTATCACAATCTAGTGACAAGATATCATGCTAGAAGACATTAGTTACTCTACCTTAAGAGAAGTTACTCAAAGTTTCTCAATAATGTATTGAATTTTGTTAAACAGTGGATGAAGGAATCACAGTTGAGCCTGACCAGGCTCAAGAGCCTGTGTAAAGGAGGTGCCCACAGACTGCAGGGAGGGGCAGACAAAGAAGAGAGCTCTGGGGAAGAAGTTTGGAACTGTCAGGCTTGCTGCTATTTCTGCCCATTAGGAAGCAGTAGTGAGGGCTGCTGCTGAAACAAGAGGTCTTGTTACACCACAGCAAGTGTCATCTAAGCCCCAGTTCTTCTTTCAGTGTCCCTTCAAAGTGCCCTTGCAACCTCATGTAGCTCTGAAGCTGTCACCACCTATGCAGTGGTAATGCTACCAACAAAGGGATAGAAATATCACCTTTTTTTTGCCTTTCCCTAAAGTGCTCAAACACACTCACCTGCAAAAAGATCTTGCAGATCTTTCTTCATGATGCCTTTCCTCATGGTTCTAAAATGATAAGGAATTCCCTTTGATTGAGTATAACCTATTTAGATGTGATTTTAAATAGCTGATATACCCTTCTATTCTTTGAAAAAAAATGTTAGGTCTCATTTCAAAGATTTGAAATGCTGTGATCAGACAGCTAAGAACTCTTGGATTTCAAACAGTGATGGAAAAAATCCAGAGATCTGAATATGCAGCTATATCTGTGATCTCAGCTTCAGTTGGTGCAACCATAACATAGCCTTATATTCATGTCAGTCTCTGACTCCTGCAAAGATTACCAGTCTTAATGTAGGAAGCATATGTGAGGTAAGATAGCTGGGCCCAGCTTAGTCAACTAAGTACAGAAGTCTGTAGTGTCATTCCCCAGAGATGTAAAAGATACTTAAATATGTTTAAATATGAGTGGAATAGAAATGCTATTAATTGTGTGTAGAAGCATCTGATGTCTAGATTCCTCAAGGAAAAATACAACACTTATTTACTCCTTTACAAAAAAAAATTAAAATTCAGCAATAAATTTATAACACTTAAATGACAGCATGAATGTTCCTTAGCATAAATTTTAAGGCATATATTTTATTTAAAAATACATACAGAATAATGCCATTAAAATATTAAATAAGCACTTAGTAAAGTCTGTAGTATATGAGGCAAGAAGTCTTGCTGTTAATTTTTATTTTGAAGAGTTCTCTCAGATGTATCAGGGCATACATATTTTACATTGGTATCATTCAGGTTTTGATAAGCTGTCACTATAAGAATAGTGCAGGTATTGAGAACTTCACAAGTTCAGAAGACTACAAGTCTAGAAGTGTACTGTGTTATGTCACATAGCTGGAATTTTAGGAGAATAATACCATGCAAACAGGTATAAAAATGTGGAGGCCTCACTAAGCTTTTAAAGTTGCACCTGGCCAAGATAAAAAGAGAAAAATTTGTCCTGAAGGTAAACATTATTCACCAATAAAAGGAAATAACCTGAAGCCAGGAACTTGCTACTAAACCTGCAAGCAGAATAGTTACTTAATTAAGAAAATATTTGCCCGCTATGTTTTGATGTAGGAATTAGCAGTGAAAATGAAAGAATTACAATATTTTGCTTATTGGAGGCATACAATCCCAAACATAGATAACATGCTTTTTCTTGCTAAAATTAGAATTTTTTCTCAGTAAGATTTAGGGGCTATGGGAGATTTATTGTACATATTTTAGTTAAACACCATATAATTTGTGTTCCTAAATGGGAGGATATTGCCTTTTGATTCCTTGCCTTAATCAAAATCTGAATATGACAGTCTAAGCACAGAAAAGTCAAAGTGGCTGGAGAGAAATAAACATCAATCCTTTCCAGCCCTGAAAGAAGATTCTTTCTTAGCTGTAATTGTGGCACAAATAGCTATAGCTGAGTTAGTTTCAGCTTAGGTAAGGATAAGCAGCCATACAATATGTAGAGTTGCATTCAGCCATCCTAGTTCACCAAGTTTGGACTAATTACCGGCAAACACAGAAAACAGAAAATGGGCTTAGAACCACAGCAAATGGCTTCAGCATCCAGCTGCACTGTCCTACCAGTCTCTCTCACATATTTAAACTGGAGCCAAAGCTGTATTCTTTCCCCACAATCTCCTCAGCTGGCTTGACTGTCCCTGTGATAAGTGGGCTGAGTTGGTTGAGCATTGAAGATGGAAAGGAGGACAGCAGCTAGCACTGGGTCCTCTTTGTGTGCCTGTTGGTGGAAAATGATGAGTCCACAGTAAAAGAAAAAAGGTATTTCTGTGAAAAAAGCTACTTGTTTAATATGTTAATTTGGAATGCAAAGTTTTCTGAGGATCTTTGAAGAATTAGGTGACAAGCTGCAATCACTGGTAAAAGAGAGCCTTCAGGATCCTTAGCCACCCAGTTTAGATTTTGAAGGCATCATACTATGTGTCAGTCACTGTTCTCTATTACAGTCTTTAAAAGGAGATGTGTGACAAAGACAAATCGGCACAAACTGAAACTGGCTTTCAGACTGGCATGCCATTTTTGGCCACCTCATGCTGGACAGTTTCACCAGGAACTGAAATTTCAGTTGGCCAAGTTCATGGGACAGTAAATACCGTTTTAGTTCAGTAGTTAACAGTAATCGCCCATTGTGAGGAGATCCTTTTAGGTTTGATCCTACAGGGATCCTACAGCCATCAACTGCTAAGGTGATGTTGACAACATGATGCCCATTACAAAAAGCTGCCTAGTCAAGCATGAGAGATGTGCAAAAGTATGAGGGTAAAGTGTGTACAGTAGGATGGGAGAGGAGAGTGAACAGGTCTGGGCTGGTGTGTAGGGAAGCGTGTTGGGGTAAGAATAGCCCTCTTCCATTCATGTCCCAGTTAGAGATGAGGATTTTTGTAAACGGCTGTGGGGGCTAAACCTAGAATGCATATGCATAGCCCCGGGGGAGGAGAGGAGCGGGTGGATGCGGAGGAGGGGGAGCCAGGATTGCTGTTCTTTGCCTTTCTCCTTTCTGCTGGCCCCTCCTGACATACGACACCGATTCTCACACGAGCTTGCCGCCTGGCTTCTCCCTCCTTTCCTCACAGAGCACCCATCACAGGGAGGGAAACGCAGCTGCCAGCGAGCCCAGAGCAGCATCCTGCATCTCTGCACAGCCTTTGCTTAGGAGCATTGAGGTAAGGACCCCCTGCCCTCTGTGTGTCTGTGGGCACAGGAATTCCCAAACTATCACAAGCCAAGAAACTCTGCAGACAAGGCTGTGTTAGGGAATTTTATGAGTCAGATGACTTATGCTCAGTCCTGGGAGGTTCATTCTTGCCACCAAACTGCCCTTTGCACTGTACGCACTGTACATACAGCTACTGTATGCACTGTAGCTACCTGGTGAGAGTTTGCAGGGAGCTGGCAATGAAACCGAAGTGCAGCAGGAATGATCTATCAGACCCTGAGCAGCCTGTGAGCTACTCTGGGTGTGCATGTGAGGCCAGGACAAACAGCTCTAATCCCTTCTGAAGGAAAAAGTCCAATCAGTAGGTAGCTGTTGAGCCTAGGCTCAGCACTCTAGGCCCACGCCCCCAGGACTGCCAGCAGGTACATGCATGCCCTGAGAGCACCCTCAGGCCATGACTGTTCTCCATAGGACTGTTGAGGCCAGGGGACTGGGATAGCTGGGAGAAATGTGCATGACCATCAGTTCATAAGTAAAGAGAGCAGGGGAAAACTGAGGTTTGCCTCGGTACCTCCTTCTCTCCGTGTCAGCCATGAAAAAGGCAGGTTTAGAAAAAAACACCTCTGTGAATTACACTTGGGGTTCACAGTGAATCCACACGGGTACAGCCATGGCTTGTACAAATGATACCAGATAATGAGAGAGAACTGAAGTGTTTGTAAAAGTCTGTCTCCAGTGTGTCACGTGCTAGAACGATATGCACTATGCTTGAAAATCATTCCAGTATGTCTCTATTTGTTATTTATAGTGTGTTTTTGAAAAGATTTTACCCAAAGAAAGCAAAATCAGCTTGTTTTTTGGGATGATAGTTTAAAATACAAGACTGCTAAGCAAACTGTTGAAGCAAAACTGAATGTTTTATCATCCTTGTACTGCTTCTGTATTTGTGTTGTTTAGGAAACAAACAAATGATGTTCCTCAGATTCTGGTGGCTTTTGTGGATACTTGAACATCATGAATTTTTAGCAGAAAATCTCAGGGAAGAGAAGATATATGGATTGAGAAGATCAAAACCTAAACACATTCTGTCAAATATTGTAGAAACATATCCCAGCTCAAGTGATCAAGGTGAATATTGTAATTTTAAAACAGGTGTGATTTTAAACATCCTGATTTATCTGGATTTTGGACTAAATGGTTAACTTGCCTTCTAGATGCTTATGATCAGCCAGGTTTGCCTCATTCTACATTTGCACATGCCTTATTTTTGCACTTTTATCTTTTTACTCCCATCTTTTCCCTCCCTTTGTTGTTCTGAAATGTTGTTGAAATGTTCTGCATTTCAGAAAAGGAGATACCATCTGTATTTTGTTATGATGTGGCTGAGAGCCTCTTACTGTCATAAGAATAATAGCCCATATAACTCTATGTTCATAGAAGTAATGTCATCAGTAGTTCAGAAAATTAATACCCTGCAGATCCTGCTTTTGGAAATTTTTGTTAGTGGATGTGAGTGTTAGTACTAGGGACAGCACTAACACTCACTCATTTAAATTCCAGCTCTGTCAAATCACATTCCAGTGTCTTGTTCAGTAAGCCTCATTTTCTTATACATGACTTCCACCTCTGTTGGTAGGATATACAGTGAAATACCAGGCAAGATGACAGAATGAAATTTAAAAACCACTACAACATTTCTCATTTCATACTACATGACATCAACACACCTTCAGTTTTTTATTCCTTGGGGCATCTGTTCTGGAGCAAATCCCTCAGCCTCTATCAGCTCTATTTTCATGAAGGGCTCACGCTTGTGAACACAGATGTCATCAAAAGTTTCCATAATTCCAATCCCACTCTTCAATCCTAAAATACATGTAAGGGTAGAATAAGATTTAGTATGAAGTCACTCCACTCACCTACATACCTATTTATTCTAGATGAAGATTGCATTCTGGAAATTGCTTTTTTACTGGACAGCTCCGAAAGTGCTAAGGACTATAATCATGAACAACAGAAAAAATTTGTACTGCAAACAGTAGACAGAATGAAAAGTCTGCAGCTTAGTTCTGGACGTACCCTTCGCTGGAGGATGGCCTTACTTCAGTACAGCAGCACTGTTTTCATAGAGCAAACTTTCCATGACTGGAAAGGTCCTGAAGCATTCAAATCCCACATTGCTCCCATCACCCACATAGGTCATGGCACCTACACAACTTATGCTATAACTAATCTTACCCAGCTCTACATGTCTGAAGGGACTTTGGGTAGTGTAAAAATAGCTGTGCTTTTCACTGATGGAGTGGATCATCCAAGAAACCCAGATATTTTTGCAGCTACAGCTGATGCTAAACACCAAGGAATTGTATTTTTCACAATGGGAATGACCAGAGTGGCTGAGGAGGTTAGCAATGCTGCCAAGCTCCGGCTCCTGGCCAGTGTCCCAGCATCCAGGTTTGTTTTCAACCTCCAGGAGAAAGAAACTGTGGAGAAGGTTCTCAAAGAAATGGTATGTATGATAAAGAATTTGAAATAGTGTTCGGAACATATGTAAATCTTGTCTTATTTCCAATATTTTGAAAATGCATTTCTTTAATATACTATTGAAGAAACTTGTACATTTTATATGTTAAAGTAGTCCAATTATTAATGAGATCACTGTGCCAAAATACCGATTTCCTTTCTCTCCCCAACATTCAGATCTTGTTATCCAAAATATTTGACACTGCAAACTGAATTAGATTTAAACATTATTTTTATCTTTGTTTTTCCTCCTAAAAAAGGTGTTTCAAATCTCCTGTCTTAAAAAAAACCATTTTGTTTTCTGTAGCAAGTAGGAAAGTGAAGTTGCCTTTTGTATCAGAAAAAGGTGCAGCTCTTGTAGAAGTGAAAATAAGTTTGCAGACCATGGAGATAGCTCAATTCAGATAAAATCTGAACTTGGTGATAGACATCTTTAAATTTCCAAGGAAAGTCTACCACCTAATTACAAAGAGATATGTAAATTGAGCTTGAAGCTTTGTTTGGATGTCTTTCTTCTCTATTCAAACTTAATATATAAAAAACATTCCCTGCAAAGTATGGAGAACAGAGCCATATTCTAGCCTATAACCCTGGTGACACAAGCTGTGGACGGAGTCCTTATCTGAGCATGCACAGAGATATAAACTAGAATTATGAATAACAACCAGGAGACTTCTGCAGTGAAATGGACACCAAAGTGATCTCACACAGGCCTAGACCGTGCACCTGTCTTGGCTTTCCTGTCTTCTTGCCCTTCACTTTGACAGCCTGCTACTTTGCATTGGTTCACTGAAGAGCACACTTCCCATCTTCTCTGATACTATCCTTGCTTCCTGTGTCACAGTAACCACCTCTCAAGTAACAAAACACACTTTATTTTACCTCTTCTAAACAGGCAGTCATCCTCAGGTGCCTTCTTTCAATAACATGGCTGCTGCTTGGTTTAAATAATGGCTTTGTCATAACTATATGTGCATACATGAGAATTTTAGAGATCTGTATTGTATTGCTGCTCATCAACACATTTATGTTCTCTCAAGAGACTGCATTAGTTGTGGAAAGTGGGAGGAATGTATTGTATGCGGGTGCCTCAGCTCTACAGATCTTCTCAAAACTAACAGCTAAATCAATGATGATAACTTCATTTGATCATTGTCAAAGTCAAATCTTTCCTAAGATGTTCTTCCTGTTCTCATTTTGGGTGTGCTTAACAGTATGAATACAAGAGCTTCTGATTTTCCAAGGGTAGAACATTCATCCTTCGCTCCTACTAAAGAGCTGCTGCTATTCAGCAGTTTGTAAAAATGCAGTTTGTGGGTATAATTCCCATATATCTAGCTAACCTATTTACCATTGTGATTTTAGTAAATTATGGCTGGATATGGAGAGTCGGTGATTTCAGTCAACAATCTATAATAAAAATTGAAAATATTTAAATAATTTTTTAGAATGGAGGGATTGCTAGAATATTTCTTAGAAATTAAAGTTTAATTAATGTTAGTCAATATGTTAATTGTATAATTTAATTAGTTAGTTGCTGAATCTATTTATTTTCACATCTTGCAGTGTCTTTTCTGTAGAGTTGGATTAAGATTTTAAGTTTCTAATGTTGTTTTCAATATTTGTCTTTTACAGAAAGACCTGTCTGAGGAAGAGGTAAATATTTTAACGTTTTTTTTTTCTCCTGAGTAGACTTACTGCTTAATATAGATATTTACAATTATATGGAAACATAATTCAGGAAAACTCAGGAAGCTGGTTAAATGCTGAGTCTGATGGGATTGTCTTCAAGTTAAACATGTTTTTGAATTTGCAGGACAGAGCTTTAATTTGCTATCCTAAGGTAATTTACTAATTTATTTAGTAATTAATAATTTATTAATTTCCTAACTACTAATGTAAATTGCTAACCTAAAGTATTTTCAAAAAAAAAAGAAACAATGTGTGAGCATTCAGGCTAGCAAGAATTTGCTGATACATCTTGACATGTCCTCTGACAGACCCAGTGAAAAAGAAAACATGACACAGAGCTGAAGACAGGGCAGTTCTAACCCTTAACCCTCTTCCTGTGTGAGAGGGTTTAAAAAAGGTTAAGATCTCAAAGCTCCACCACTTAATTTTTCCATTTTGTCCATGCTGTGTCACCCTGACTGCAGGATTTGATATGTCTGGCTGGCATTTTGTGGGGAATAAAGTTAGTTTTCCTTTTAAAGATGCTAGTGCTATTTAAGGCACAGTTATCTCAGACAAAAAATGTTCTCCTAAGCAGCTCAAGCAAACTGCTAAATAGTATGAATGTTCACAAAACTTTGAAACATTTCATTTTTCACTCATTTCCACTGACATGTTGATTTTTCTCCATCAACATGGAAGACAGCTATAGAAGTAGTAAGACACTCAATGTGAGCCTTGGAAAACATATTGTGACTAATTTGGATATTCAGATAAATGATATTTGAACCCTTCACTTCTAGAGATCTTCAAGATGAGCAGAGGTTTAATAAATAATTAAACAAAAAATGAAAATTACATTCCCTATCCCTTCTTCAAAAATAACTCCAGTATCTGTGATAACTCTGCATTTATGTCATGATCCTAAAGCTTCAAAAAGATCTTAAAAATCACATAAATACATACCATAATGATGTTTGACTGCATCACCCGATGGTAGAGATGCCAGAAGAGAAAGAAAGATTATCAAGTGTTATAATGAGTTGCATTAACTAAAAGAAGTATATATCCATACATATTTTGTTCATAGATCTAGCTAGAGCTGAGCTATGAATTATCCTGCACACAATGGAATTAAGTAAAGGGATGTAAGATGCTTTTTTACTTCATCTTCTTGGCTATCTCTACAGTGCATAGTAATGGAAACAAAACAGACACATCTTACCCATGAACTGACCTTGTGAAGAGTTTGGAAGTAAAGCCATTATCAAGATGATTGAAATTTTAGGAGTAGGAATGATACAAAATTTTGGATGGAGTGTAGGAGGCCACATTCTCGATGAGTGGTAAACTGATAGTTAAAAGATTTCTGTAAAACATGTAAATATAATTTCTGGCCATTACAGGTGTATTTAAACTAGCCATACAGTAACTTAAAAGGAAATATCTGTGTGTTTTCTATCTCTTCCATTAAAATGTGCTGATTTGTGTTATTTTCATTCAAAGTGTCCCCAGACTGACACATGTAACTGTGAGAAGGGGGAAAGAGGCCTTCCTGGTCCTGCCGTAAGTAGCTGTCATTTCTCAAATAACTGATATACAGTATAAGTTAAAATGTAATTCACTGTTAAAAATTGTAAAAGAAATTATTTGAACCCAAATCCTGAGACAACAAAAGCTCAAGGGTCAATACATACTCCTCCATAGTTACATTGCATGAAGATGCCACAGCAGCAGGAAGTGCACAGAGAGACCTGAGAACGCCATGAGACACTCCCTGTGCGTGGGAACAGATAGAAGGAGAACAGCGTGCTGTGGCAAGGCTCTCCTTTTAGCCACAGCAGTATAAAAGGCAGAAAGGAACACCTTTCCTGTTGCAATCAGACAAGACCAGCTGGATCTAACTAGCCTCAAATCAAACATTAATATCCAAAAAAGCTCTTTGAAAGAGAGAGAGCAAGATACTGAAGCATTAGGAACAACTGAGACAAGAATAAAGAGGAATGGACTTCTTTCAGAACAGTCTTACAAATAGAATCCCTTAGCAAGTCTAGGGGTTGCTTCATACAAGGTTTGGTGATCTAAACTGCAGGGCTTACATTTCAAAAAGAACTGAATGATCTGATATTATATCCCTGACATTCAACTAAAAGCAATATAGTACCTTATAGCCCTTGCTCAAGGTGAAGGGACAGTGTCAAAGCTTGAGAGAACCCTAGATTTGCCCATCCATCCTTTTGGCCTGAATACCCTATACATACACAAACAGAAAGACACCCTGGGTTTATGCAGCACAGTACAACGCACTTTAATTGAAAATGTACCCTCTACTGTGTGCAAACAGTAGTTTTGTTTGGGTTAATATCTGCCATCTTTACTTGGAAAGTGCAGGTATTGCTTATACAGAAATATACACCCCAAAGAGTTGAGAAGAAAAGAAAACATCCACTTAGCAAGCTGGGTAGTTACATAAACAGCTGATCACCTCTTTTCTTCTGAGAAGAACTGAACAAACTAATTTTGTTTATAACAAAGGCAAAAGAGAAAAATGACTGCCTATTGAGTTGTGCCTGCTGTTACCAGATATTCAATTTCAGTGTTATGGTAAATGCAGAGATTTTGAAAAATAAATCTATAGGAATC
Source organism: Peucedramus taeniatus (assembly GCA_013400575.1). Lineage (NCBI taxonomy): Eukaryota > Metazoa > Chordata > Aves > Passeriformes > Fringillidae > Peucedramus > Peucedramus taeniatus. The sequence continues at coordinate 160,259 of WBNO01002169.1, read as the reverse complement.
AAAGATTTTAAGTCTGAGAAAAATACCATATATATTGTAAAACAAAATTCTGTTTATTAACATATATCATAAGAATTGTATTTTGTTGTTTCCAGGGTAAAAAGGGTCGCACTGGGGAGGATGGAGCTCCAGGCCTGAAAGGAGCAAAGGTGATTGGTTTTTCAGATTTAGGAGAAAGATCTGTCTTGTCCTTATTTCACTGATCTTGATGTTGAATTATTCATAGGGGGACCCTGGTCTTAATGGAATCCCAGGACGAGATGGAATAGAGGTAAAAAATACTTTATTTTCCCCCTCTTCTCCAGTGAGCAGTATTGCAGTATTCCTTTAAAGCAAGATACCCCCTTTTTTTTTTTTTTTTTTTTTTAGTTGTTATAAGAGCAAATTTCAATTCTGGTTTACCATCTAATGATTCATTAACAATTAACATTAGAAGAACTGAAAACATTCTCACTGCTTAATGAAAAGCAATAATTCCTTCTTATATGTGTCAGCTAGAAAATACTCTCCAATAATACAAAGTACCTCCAAAATATTGAAATGCTCTGATATGATAATCTAAGAACATTACAGAAATTTACAGTCTGCCTGCATCATTCTGGGTTTATTTAAATTTGACAAATAAAGGACCCAATGTATAATAGTAGTGAAAAATTTGAATAAAATACATATAGGAAGTAAGTGTGAGACCAGTCTCTTAGTAATTCTGAATTCAGTCACATATGAATCCCTCTACTTCATGCTTTCTTATTTATTCAGTACATCCTCTTTAATTAGCAACTTTTTGTTGTTTTCTTATTTTAGCATGTCTTTCCCTAAGATGGAAATATCAACTCTACTTGATCTGCTTTTACATTACCAGAATCCCAGTCTAAAATGATACATTCATACAATTTGTTTACCCATACAACAGCATCTGCCATGACTAAAATGCACAGTACTTCAAATCATATTGCCATGTTTATCAGAGTCATCTTTTCTATTTGAAATGCTATTTTTCTGAAGGGAGTAGAATATTAAGGAAGCCAATACTCATGTTCTTACTTTTGGGTTATATATCGTCACAACCTGCTTTGCTTTTTTGTTTTCCCAGGGGAAATCTGGATATAAAGGAGAGAAGGTACTTCTTTTAGTCAGAACTGATGCCTACATCTTTGTTGTTATTTGTTATATATAGTACCATATTTCTTTTAAATACTAGTAAGGAACAATAACATCATCTTATCAGCTGCTCCACAAGCTGTAATAGAAGATGTAACTGTTCCTCAATGAACTTACAGCACAATTGCTATAATATGTCCTGAATAGAATAAAATTTAGGTTTTCAACTAAAGCACCTAGAGAATAAGTATGATATGACAATATAACTAATAAGTATTTATTGCTATTCCTTTCCAGGGTGAAAGAGGTGAATGTGGAATCCCAGGAATAAAAGGAGATAGAGTAAGTAGCCACAAAGTTGTTATGATTCCAAGAAATACAGTTAAACCACAAAAAAAAATACAATTCCCTGAATAACAACCATGATGACAGATTTAAGGCATATATTAGTTCTAAGGCTGAGGGAAATTGACATCTGGCAGTTTTGAAAATTGTAGTGACCAAGGTCACCATTTTTACTAACTTTCTGAGCTCCTTCCACATTTTCATATAGTTCCTCCTACGGCCAAGGCTCAGCCTGTTTAAGAGAATGGTAGAACTCTACTTTAACAGAGGCAGAAGGCTTGAAATAGTAAGCAATGTGAAGGAGACATAAAAATGAAAACAAGGTTTCTAACTCCAGTCTTTAAGATTTATTGCATAATTGCTCTAAATATTTCAAATAGAGCAAATAGAGTTTAATCCTGGATTACTGGTCCTTGATAATGAACTCTTTTCATCATTACACTGTATTTTGATTACCAATTTAAAAATATTTATTTAATACTTTGTGGCTGCAGAGCTTCTCTTAAATTTCGTTTCAATTTTAATATAAAGATATCTAAATAAGATAACTCAGTAAAAAGTTACCTAAAAGTGGTTTTGACAAAATCTAAATTTACAGAAATATATCTTTTTTTCTCTTATCTTTCAGGGTCCTGAAGGTCCAGTAGGCCCCAGAGGAGCAAGAGGGATACAGGTAAAAGGGGAAAAAAAAACCAAACCAACTATGAAAACAACAATACCTGGTTTCCTGGGATTCAAAGATCTGAAATAATATCATACCCCTACTGACATGGAATCTCTGAGTTGCTGAGTTCAAGGCACCCAAAATCTATCTTCTTAAATAGCAAAATTAATAAGAATTTGAAGAAGCAATCTAGACAAATATATCATCCTTATAATTTATTCAGTCTCAAAGACCACAGCAAATACAGTTCCATAAAAACCAAAATCACTCATTTCTCTTTCAGTGTCTTAACTATTTCATTCCCTCAAGAAATAAATGGAAAATCTTTAGTGTCTTGTCATCCCAATACTCTCAGACTAATGGCCAAGAAGCTTAGCCCACCATGGATATTTCGGTAGATCTTTAATTGTATTCAAAAAAAGGGAGAGCCAAATTCTCTCCCCAAATACCAGAACCAGCTCCAACTGGGTTGAGTAACTAAAAATATACATGCATCACAAAGGAAAGTTTCAGTTCTGATATGTTTTAAACTCTTATTTTCATGCAGACTTCAGCAAATAATAGATTGCTTTTCAAGCTGCCATTTTTATGAAAGCTTGCAAAATCTCATTGAAACCACTCCTGTTCTAATAGGGTCTGCAAGGACAATCTGGAGATCAAGGGCCTGAAGGCCTGCAAGGATCAAAGGCAAGAACTGCTCTATTTCTTCTCTTTATTAATGATAAAAGGTATTCATATAGCCTCACAACAATCATGATTTTATCCTTATATTCTATACCCTTCTTGCAGTGGATGCAGTTTAACTTGACACAGATAGCAAATTGCGTACTTTTTGTATTCTACAAGGTTCTTAAGAAAGGTATTTATTACTTTACTCTTTGTACTGAATCCAGGTCCAAATCACACTCCCATCTTTATTAATCAACAGTTAAAATATGGTAGAGTCACAGAATACTACTTAGCATTGCATTTCTTCTGTTTTCAATTTAAAACTTTTTTCCCCTAAGTGCTAAACAGGATTTCTGTTTGGATCTCAAATCAAGTCTTTTCTTGAAACTGAACATTCTCAAGAATAATTCTGTAGTTCAAAAGGAATATTGTCCTGAGGAAAAACTTGAAAATAAGTGTATAAGGGACATTATTTCTTATCTCTCTTGATATCTTCTTTACACCAACTGGCCAGCAATGATACACAAAACAGTTGAGTGTCAAACTTACATGATATGAAACATTTTTCCTTTTGTTTAATCTCTTATCTTTGTACGAGATGAATTATTACAAGGTAATTTTAAAGCTTTGAGAGGATGAACAGATGAAGTACTGTGTAAGACAATTCCAATGGGCTGAAATTGAGGATCTACTCAAAATTAATCTACAATGTGAGTTAAACTGATTTTCCTAGACACCAATTTATAAGCAAAGTTGTTTTCTTTTCATTCTTTGAAAGGGTGAAAGAGGTCTCCCTGGGCCACCTGGCTTGCCTGGAGAGACTGGAATAGGACTGCCAGGCCCAAAGGTACAAAAATCTCATCTTCTGTATTGCATGTATTGTAGGATAAGGATCAAGACAGCTGAGCTAAGAGGCTTGCTGATTCACAAGAAAATTCAAGACCATAAATGCTGGTTTTGTGGTACTGGAAAGGTATTTTGTATGTTATCAAAACTGTTTACAAACAGTTGCAGACAAAAAGTACATCTTAAGTATATAATTTAAAGGATTTTTTTACAGTAGTTGTTATGCTTGACATAAACTCAACCCAAGAAGAGTATGGTTAGGTAAAAACACATCCATAGTCTTAAACAGGAATCTGTGCAAAACAGGCTTGTTGGTTTAGATGACTGGCATAAAAAGAACAGAAACTCCATGATAGAAATACTGACTTCTTGGGAAAGGACAGTAAGTGATACGTGACTGGGCGTATGAAGGGAATAATTAATCTTTTAGACTCAACATTGTCTTCTCTCAAATGCAGAACTGACGCTGTCCCATAAAGCTGTGAAGCTGCCCCAGTTCAGTGCCTTGCTGGGCCTTGCATGGTGTATGACTCTGAGGGCACTCAGATTTTCTCTGCTGTTCCTGTATTCTCCTACATCTAGTATTTCAAGCACGGAATGCCTGATGAGTTGTTATATGCTGCACACATAAAAATACCTAAATCAGGTGTATACAAAGTACATCTTTCTTTGAAGGGTGACACTGGTTTGACAGGAAGACCGGGCCCTGTTGGCCCCCCTGGAGTTGGTGAGCCAGGATTTATGGTATGTCTGTTTCTTTATTTGGTGAGGGGAAAGCAGGACAGAAAGCAAAAATTCTCCATGGTTCCCCATAAAAATGTGTGCTAAATGACGCTATCTCTTTTCTTTCTTCTACTATTTCTCACTCTTATACATACTATGTTGTCTGACTCTCATTTCCCTCAATAAACTGGAAATGTTTCCAATTTCTTAACTTTCTTAACTGGAGATATTATCATGTCTCCAAAACAGGTATGAAAATATAACATCTGATGCAAAACCACACAAATATATAAATAAATCTGTCCCCTGATAGATTTAATGATGTCAAATCCCTATGTGATAACTTTGATGTTGACTGCTTTTCAGTATCACTAGAACATTAACATCAGCATGGCTTCGACAAGGAGACTTTCAGAATTTATAGTAGGCTCTGAAGTCTCTTCCTGCTTTTTCTTCCCTTCCTCTTCCTGTCAGTTGTAAGCTCCATCTCTTTGTGGTAATTCAGAAAACCAGCATTTTATGGTCAATTTTATGGTCCTTTTTTCCTAAATATCAGGCAGCACCTTTTACTGAGCTATTTACAATACAGCAGACTTAAATTCATTTCTCTTCACCTGGATGAAAGATTTCTAGTGCAAACACAAGGGAAATTTTGTTCAGTTTTTTCACAAGTACCTTTTCCCCATTGACAAGGCAAAATTTGGAATAAACATTTCATAAGAGGTGCTTCCATGAAAAAGAGAATCATCATTTGGTAGGTGAACTGACTGATTTCAAACCTGCTTGAAAATGCACTACTGGAGAGCAGAGCATTCTTGCTGAAGAGCCCAAGGAGAAGAGCATTAGAAATAAGGCTGGTGACTGACAGTCAGTCCAAGTGGGGCAGTAACACTTCCAGAGTCTCTTCAATAACACCAAAGAGCAAAGACCCACTCTGTGGGGGAAGAGGTGCCTGTAATGTGAATCTTTCCCAGCCAAAAAATACTGCTATAACAAGAGATTCTGATTTTAATATTCTAAATATGCTTCTTTTATTTTAAAGTTTATTTGCTTCAAAAGAAGTTCCTTTTAATGGCTTAATAGAGTCCAAATAGCTATACCTCGGAATGATTCTAAAGCTCTGTGCAGAAGGAGAAGCGTATTTAGGCTATGCAGAGACAAATCTACCAGCATTCTGTGATGTATGTGTAACCCAAATAAACCCCAATAAATCTGAGAAAAAAAACTTAAAAAACAGATGTGAGAAAACACGGTGAAGCAGGCTCAATATGCACAGGTGTTAGACATGCATTTTTTTATTATTTGTCGCTTGTGCTTCTATCAGATCTTTTTACAAAAAGAGAAGGGCATGCTATTTCTCTCTCTGCCAATTACAAATCTTTCTACAGCTATCTCTCTTTCAGCATTACTCTGCATGGGCTTTAATCTGGTTATGTCTCTCGTGATTATACTGATACATTAATAAGGATTAGCAAGAATTTGTAAAATGGAAATTTAGGGAATGAAGATTTCCAAAATGTAAGGAATAGAAATTTCATTCATATAATCTGTGATTCCTTAGTAACCTGAAGGGTATTGTTACTGCTACAGGCCAGAATGCTCATCACTTATTCACTGAGAATGCTGTGTTACTCTATTATTTGTAACAGATTATAACTACACCAACATCTGAAGACATGCTTGTAACAGACAATGACACAGAATACACTGCTGTTCATCTGAGTGATTCATACATATTCTAGTTCATTTTAAACTTGTGTTAACAGGGGCCTCAAGGACCACAAGGTGTTCAAGGAGAAAGAGGTTCACCAGGAGAAGGGCTTCCAGGAGCAAAGGTACAACAGTCAAGGAGTTCTAAGACCACAGCAGCACCATTAAATGAGTGCATGCCAAAACAAGGCCCTAGAAGGCACAGGAATCTGAGAAAGTATCTTGTAAATTAATATTAAAATTTTCCATCAAACAATCCAATATATTTTGATGGAATTCACTTGGTCCAAACATGACTTGTAGGCACAGCTAGCCTTTGGGGCCTGTAAAGCCAATATTTCATTTACCTGATGCTTGATTTGTGGGATCTAAGCCTGGAATGAATTCCATAATTTTAAAACAGCCTCAAGCATTTGACTTTAAATAAAATACCATTAAAATGTTCCTAGATGAAAAATTTAGCATTTTGTTGTTGAGTTTTTTTCTTAATCCTTATATAGAGATCTTTACTGTCACTATAAAGACAGGCTCCTTATCTTCTCACATACCTCAGCCACTGGCTTATGCATTTTAGCAGAAGACTGAATTCAGTTTGTTGTAAAATAAAGGCGCTGTTACTAATTTGCAGATCCAGTGAAAGTAATGAGAGTGGTAATTGTACCTACATGGATGGACTTACTAGAAGATTCTTTTGCTGCCCACTGAAAACCAGTTCCTAGGCTGAGTTGTTGCTTTGGCCTTTGGTTACAAAGTGATACAGATTTTACATGAACTAATGAGCAACTAAACAGTTTTCTCATTTTTATGCAAGTACCAATTCTGCTTGAGAAAACAATAAAAAATTATTTCACAGATGCAGAGTCCAACTAAAAATCAGATTTTCTCTGAGAGTAGCCCTTCACTAAAAATCTTAAGATTTCTGTTTAGCACAATACTGTTGTCAGCCAGGTTGAAATTCAACTGCTGCTAGCAACATAATATCTTCAAACATCCAGTGTGTAGTTTATGATGATGAATTATATAAATTATTTAACCTCATTGTTGATGGCTTATATCTGCTTAACAGATCTCATTAATGAAAACTAACAAAAAACAATTTGAAGAAAATGCATTTCAAAATCACTCAATTGCCACTGAAATACCAATTCATGTGGGAAGAAACACTACAACTAATAACTAAAACACAGCAACAGGGCACAGTAGGAACAAGTATAGATGAATGCATAGTCTAACCAAAACTATTAAGCAGTTGAAATGGATAGGCAAAATAAAATAATTAAAGTGAAATTCTGTCAGCATTATTGGAACTCTTCATTCTATAAAAAATGTACTACTTTTTACTGCCAAATCTGACCTGGAGCCAAGCATGTATCAACAGAGTCCATATGTATCTCTAATCCAATCTATGGCTGCCAAGTATGTCAGTTCTTTGGTTTTAAACACATTTTAAACAGGTGATTGGTTAATCTAAGCAGATTTTACAGTTGTTTTCTTCACGACTTTTTACTACAAGCTCCCAGTTTAGTAAAAAGGATAATGAAGGCAGATGTTCTGAAGCATCACGAGTAAAGAATGTTACTTTAAACACAAATCCTCATAATGAATTTCTGTCGAAGTTAAAATTATGGAATTGGTTATTAAGGATAGAAAAAATCTGGGACATAATTTTATTGTCTTGGGTGATTTTTTTACAATTTATACAAGCTAACATTTGCCTCTACGTGTTTTATTAAGAGATGTACAGGAAAGCACAATATTTGTATCTTTATAAGTAACTGGCACTTTCCCCAAGACCACTGTTTTGTAAATGAACATTTAGAAAGACAATGACATTTACAAATAGACTTATATAACAATATAGTCAACCTGGTCTTCATTCTGGCAAATGCTTAATGGGAGCCAGATCCTCATTACCCCACTTCAATGAGATTAACCCACACTTTAATGAGATTAACCCATGAAAAAAAAGCAGAATTCAGTTTTCAGTTACTCTCAATATTCAGCCCTGCAGGCACTTAAATCAGTTGTGGTTTTGCCATTGATTTGAGAGGAAACAGAACAGGACCTTAAGTAATTGAGGTGGGCAGAAAGATAAAAAAGAAGCTTGTTCAGCTCTTTCATCAGCAATTTCAAATTGCAGGGCAAACTCTTTGGAAAAGATAATCTCTTTGGTATCCTGGAACACAGATCGAGGAGCAGTTTTCTGGTTCTTTTCATTTTGGTTTTCATTATGACAGAGCAAACACTGTCTTTAGTTACTTCAGAGAGACCAGCTATGTGTCTCCACAGTTAACAACTTACTATTTCTTCATGCAGGGAGATCGTGGCTTTGATGGGCCAAAAGGCCCTCGTGGACTTCCAGGCATCAGCATAAAAGGTGAAAAGGTGAGGAATAAATACACTAGGGATTTAATGGAGTGCAAATTAGTCTCATATAGGGAATACAGGGTTAATACTCCCTACAGAAGGTACAATGAGGCAAGGAACCCATAAAAGACACTAGATAATGTGGTATTTAGTTGAGATTTATGCCCAGTAAATTCTCCCAACCCATTTTAACATCTCCTCATATTAAAATAGAGGATGTTAGAAAAAGCATCTGATTCTGTGTGAAAGTTAAGGTTTAAAAAGGGAAAAAGAGACTAGAAGTTGTTCGCACCTGAACCAGTGGGAAATAAATGCGTGTGTGAAAGATTAAAGGTCAGATCCCCAGCTTTATTGGCTTCAAAAAAAGTCAACATGTACTGATTAGCATGGGAGTTGTCCCAGACTGTTTCTGTATCTTTGCACAATTAAGCAACTGTACTTTGTTTGCCAGGGTGAATGTGGTCCTCCTGGTTTACCAGGATCAGTTGGATTACCTGGAATTGGAATTCAAGGAGAAAAGGTACAATTTTCCCCTCACGCCACACTTCCATGTATAGTAACAGAGACTATTTTATTTTTATAATTACTTAACTACTCTTCTCAGGGAGTGGAAGGCCCAAAAGGACCACCTGGCTCTAGAGGGCTACCAGGACAGGGGATACCTGGACCAAAGGTCAGGGAATTTTCTGAAGTAAAAGCCATTGTGCTGTTTTTACTGTTATGTTTCATGATCAAGAAATGGTCTGTCTCTATAATTATTCACATTAAACTGGATTGCTGAACACCAATCTAAGTATTGACATAAATGGAGGAAAACAGTTTCTTCATTAATATTATAAACCCTACAGCAGATCCTACTCCACTGAAAAGCCTTGGTAAACTAATCCCATGGCTATTTATTTGGGTTTTTGCTTGACTCACACAGAAGCTTTCAGGTATCACATACCAGAGGATGAGCTGCACTTTGCCTGATACACTTCCACTGAGAGGGTTGTCTGGCTTGAGCTTATGGTTTCTTCATAGCACGTGGAGGTGCAGTAAACCTGTTACAAAAACTAGGTGCACTTAAGAGAGTACCATCCCAATTTCCTTATTGTCTTTTATTCTCAGTGTACTATTTCTGTTCCAGAAAAATACATACATAGATACATTAGAGATTGCCTTCCTTGCTACCTATTGGCTCACCTGAATTTGTGTATCTACTGTATCTAGACATTAAAAATGGTCCAAGGTGTAAGGAAGACTACTTTTTCTGAAGAAAAACTGTCAGAATAATTTAGCCTTAACTGATTCACAAAATACAGAACTGTTAATGAAAGACATCACCCTAGAGGTGTTTGGAAAGGAGATTTAAAGTCATTTCCTGAAAGATGTGACAAAGTTCTAATTGACTGAAGGTTATTAAAGCATGGTATAAAGGAACTAGAGGTGCAAGTGGGTCAAGTGTCCATGACAAGTAAAGAACTTTGCAGAATCAAGAATCACCTCTTACATTTTAAGTGATTGTGCAGGGATATGATTACCACTGCTAAAAAGTAAAAAAAAAAATTATTGTCTTTGGATGTCATATATGCTCCTGAAATATTAGCTCTTTGGCAGGAAAGATTCCCAGGGACATGCAAATGTAGATTTACAGCATTAATAATTTCCACCAATAGCTCTTTGGTGACAGCTCAAAACATGTGGCAAATTCCCAATCTTTGTGACCAAGGGTTTAACACTTCTTACTATAGACAATATTACACCAATCTTTCTTAAAATTTAAACAATGAAGCATATGCTTTTATATTTTTCATAATAATGCTGTTAAAAACTAATATCTGCTTAAGGGTGAACAAGGCTTGCCAGGAGAGACTGGAGTGCCAGGAGAAAGAGGTATTGGAGAACCTGGTTCTAAGGTACATTGTTAATAGAGAAATTATTTAATCTATTTATTCATTTGAATTATAAATTTATATTTCCTGAGTATGATTTCTGAAGCCACATAAAAACAGGTTTAGAAATAAATCTTAGGTTCTTAGTCTTTTGAATTTTTTACACAGACTTTCAATAACCTCCAGATATGGCAGCATTTTAAATACCCCTGTTCTGTAAAAAATAGTAAGACTTATGGTTACTGGAAATTTCCAACTGCCTGGCTCACGCTTACGTCATTGTTGCACACAGCTCACCTACAGCTCTGTGCAGAAAACAATCCCGAATATTAAACAGCTGCCAGAACTCGCAGTCCCAAGTGTAAGCTACACTGTAGCCAGAGGGGTGAAAAAAAGCCCCAAACAGTGGTTATTGTGCTTCCTTTTCCACACAGAATATGGAGGAAACAGAGCACCTACATCCTAACATCTTTATACCAGAAACAAGCTGTGCTGGTGGACAGAAAGAACAGTTGAGAGGCTAAGAGGAGAGGAAGCTGTAACCAGATTATTTTAGTGCTGAAGTGCCCAAGATAGTAACCAGTCCCTACATCATTAACAGCCAGATTAACACAGAATAGGGGAATCAATGAAAAAGTACTTTTGTGACAGTGGAAAGGCACAAGGTTGTCCTGGTTTTGCTCTTGTTTGTTAGGGATTTGTGACAGGGGCTAGAAAAGAAAAGAAATTATTCAATTTCTCTCTTTAATTTCACAAAATACAGTAATGCTGATTGAACCCATTTGACCCCAAATTCACCTAAAATCAGGTCAGGCTCCTGAATCTTACATAATAGGGCCATGATAATTCCACTGACATTAATTGATTTGCATTGATATTCATCAGCAAGATGTCAATCATTGTGTCACAGTCCGTTCTATCTGATATTTCCTTCAAATGCCGCCACTTAATGAAATGATGGCATTATTTTTTAAGAATAAGCTGAATCATTAATAGCTAATAATTTTAATTGCATAGGTAACATGCACAGTTCAAAACAATCAGACAGTAGGATAGTACCAAGTAATGAGAACTGTCTTTATAAAAAAAGACAAGACTTCATATGCGAATATATACGCATATACGAATATATACAAATCTATTTAAAGTTTAGGAAAAAAATGAAATAGATTTCCTTAATTCAGAGAAGGAATAGTACTGAGTCTGCTTTTAATAGAAGAACTTGCTTTTTACTGATGTCAGGGTGATCCAGGGCCTTCAGGACTGGCAGGTCTGCCTGGTCTTCCCGGAGAAGATGGAGCCCCTGGACAAAAGGTTGGTCCATCTCTCTCTGCAGTCTCTCTGCTTCACCCCAAGCATTACTACTGTTCTCCTTGCTGACACCCAAAACTAGAAGAGAGAGTGTTCATGGACAAGGGGAAAAGCACCACATTTTTTTCAGCAAAAAAAAATCTCTTTTGAATATACTTTTTTAGGAAAAACTTCACTTTGTAATTTTTTGGGGTGGGGCATTGCCTTATCTTGTTTACTCTTGTGTACTTTGTGTAATTCATAAAATGCCCTGCAACTCAGGAGGGAAACCTCTAAAATGACTATGGGCAAGCTTTCATGGCCTTCTGACCGTGTTTTTTTCTAGATTCAGAAACTCCATTATTTAAGGTTATATACTCAGTGTCCAGCTGTCACTAAAAAAATGTGCTACTTCACACATTCCACACGGAGTTGTACAGTGCTTGCTTCTGAATATGGGAAAAAAACCCTGGACACACCTGACATCACTGGGGGTTTTGTCATTGATTCTAAAAGGTCTATGGTTTTTATGAGCTTATTCAAGGGAATACAAAGTTCCTCTTGCACCATGTCCATGCAGTGCTCTGAAACACTCCTTTGATTTTTCTATTCAAGGGTGAACCAGGATTGCCTGGTCTCAGAGGTCCTGAAGGTGCTCCAGGGATTGGAATACAGGGGGAAAAGGTGAGGATTTCTAACTAAATGTGTCACTCAAAATTGTGATGTTCCAGGAATAGGTTGGTCAAATAATTCTTTTTTGTCTAATATAAGTAACAAAAAATATTATTCTGGACTCATAGTTGTTTAACTTTTGTTGTAATTATTACAGCCTAGTAATCTGCTTGAACAGCAGTTTTCCCTTTAGAACTTTACACTGTGCTTAGCTTTTCTTTGTGATCAATTTATTTGCCCTATTTGCCTTCAAATAAAAATAAAAAGTACTAGCAAGTGAATTATATTTTCCTGTTTTGATTAGTTTTCTTAGTATCTTTTTAATGTAATCACTTAACTTCCTTTTCAGCTGCAATTATTCAACCCTTAAGATTCCTTTTGGCTTTTATTTTTCTTACAGTATTCTGGGGTAACTGGTTTATTTAATTTCAGATTAAATCTATGTCATTTTAATTGTACAAATCCAACACTGGACAATTCCTGAGTAGAATTAACTGACTTGCCAATGAAGGCAATAGGAACAGCTCATGTGCACCACCTACAAATAGAAGTTTTCTATCTTTCACTGACATTTACAATTTATTTCAGTTAACACATTCTTAAATTATTTGACATGTGTGACATGTCTTTTCCATTTTTGTAGGGAGATCAAGGACAGAGAGGAATACGTGGATTAACAGGACCAACAGGAGTGCCTGGACCTGTTGGAGCTAAAGTGAGTTTATTACTATGATATATGTGTAAAATAGTCTCCCAAAGCTGTACATCACTCCAGATCTCAGAAACAACTGTTCTAGAATGAACTCACTTCATAAAAAAATTAATTCCAAAAAAGTTCAGCAAGGGCTTCTCTTAGCAAGAATCACTATGATCCCTATAAACATCTAGCAGTGTTTTTTAAAAACCTTTGCATTTACCATATTGCTTCCCTGTTGGTTTGGAAAAAGTAAAGGTATATACTGGTATTTTTATACTGAAATATTTGAGAAAGTAGTATGGTGTATGGCATATGACATGACAGGCCTTTATTTTCCCTTAGACTGACTCATGGCTGATATTCTTTTATGGATTTGGAGTTTCTGTTAAAATATTCAGTACTAAATGAAAGTGAGAGAAGAGCTACTCCAGGTTTCTCCTCCAGTTTCTTATTCTTTCACTATTTATACACACAAGAGTATTTCCACAAAGAAGGAAAAAGAGGTAAAAAAGTATACTGAAAGAGAAATTTTTAAAAATCTACTATAACAGAAATGTATAAATGTTTTCAGTATACCTACACAGCTGGGCAGGGAGTCTTGAGCAGTGTATGTGGTGGACCAAGTCTTGAATACACTGAGAAAGGGACTTCTAAAAACATGTTTGTTCAGTGACTGAGAAGAATCTCATTTCCATGGAGAAAACAGAATATGGTTGTTATCAGTTCTCCAAATAGTTAGATTGATCTCTACATAGAATAGCTTATTTGAAATTCTAATAGAATTTAAATGGAATTAATGTAAATTGTTGCATAAATGTTTTCTCTATGCCATAGTCATGCTCACTTTCAGAAAAATCCATTGTTTTTTCTCTCCTACCTTCACTGCAGGGGGAGCCTGGTGCACCAGGACGTCTTGGAATGCCAGGCCCTCCTGGAAGATCTGTGCCTGGACCAAAGGTACCATCCACATTCCATCTTAGAAAGTGTGCTTAGTCCATCTGAGTGTGCTTCCATCTTAGTGCTTAGAAACCCAGGCTGAAAACTGAAGTAGGCTATGTTAGTATTTGTGTAAAGAATTCCAGCCTTATGAGGTCAACTAAAACTTCTTCTGGATTGCATCCAGTCTAGTTACCACTGTGCCCTGGTATTAATTGTATGGCAGCTTGAAGTGTGGCCTACCTTTGTTCATTTCTTTATTGTGAATAACTTTGGATATCAAAGCACATTTGTTTGTTCTTTGTATTTTTTCTATTTATTCCTTCATTTTTATTAATGCTTTTTGTGTTTAATGTTTGCAATAGCAAAAAAAAATGAGCTGTTATGTTCATTATATATGAATTTGTATAAAAGAAACCCACAGCCTGTGGTGTTTGATAAGATATGTAACCAGGGGATTTATTTTCTTCATTGCAGGGCGACATTGGGATACCTGGTCTTGCTGGACCAATTGGAGAACCAGGTTTTGGGCTTCCTGGGGCAAAGGTTAAACTATTTTTTTAAACTGATTTCTGATACAACTGTAAAATAAGGCAGGAGGATTTCAGTGAAGCAACAACAAATCTCCTAGGATGGCCACAGTGTTCCACTGACATGTTCCACAGTTAATGTGTTTGTCCTACTACTCTGGCAGAGTATAAGGGTTTGCAGAGCTGGAAAACCATGGATGGTCAATCCTCCAGAGTCTTAAACTGTGACCTTTAGATGGCAGAAAACTAGGAGGAATGACTCCTTCTAACTGATGAGGAGTGAATTCAGAGAGAACACCCAATTAACCCTGCTTACAACAGCCTACATGTTAATTAGCAAGCAGCTGATTTTTCTCAGCCAGGCTCCTTTGCTTTATTCATAAATTCAGGGTTAACTTCATAACTTCATATAACACAGGGTTATAGTGTATGAAGAACATGAATATGTAACTAACCCCTGATGGCTTCTGTATACCACTGCCTCAGTGGTACCTAGATTCAACTTTCATAAGCCACTCTTCATTCCAGGAAAGATTTTGTCTGAAGACCAAGAAACTCAGGATATATAAACCTGTGTTTCTCCAAATATACTGGATCCTGCCTGCCCCTCCCCCACCTGTTTTTCTTAGTGAGTTTGACCGTACTTTTGACTCCATCCCTAATCCCTTGTTCTTGAACAGAGTAACAGAAGCATGAGAAACATGTGACATTCTCTGTCTCTTTTTGATCAGTCAGTGGTTTTCAAGGTTTTTACATTTATTTTTATCAGGAGGAGATTATGCTGATGGAATCACATAATTTTCTGGTATAGTGCAGTCAATTCAGAGAACTTCATGTTGTCCCATTTCTGGGGATCTAACAGGAATTAATCAACTGGAAGCACATCCTTTGCTCAGAGTTGCAAGTGTCTCTCCCTCAGCCTTTAACCCCCCAGAGCTCTTTCAGTTGGGCAATACTGCATGTTTCTGTGACTACATTCTTCACTTTTTGCTGTCTTTGTCAGCATTAGTGGTTCTGCTTTTGCTTAGTTCTTAGACACAAAACCATACAGGGTAAATCCATAGAGTGTAAAGCTTTTTACAGTCTATTTTTAAAAATTATTTTTGCTTGGGTCTTTTCTTGCCAGTTTTAAATGCCTATATTTTGAGTAACTACAGGAACAAATGCAATCTTGATCATCCATTCTATAGCAACTGAGCAACTCACTGCACCCCCCAGTGTGGCTGGGAGGGTTAAGGTCCTCTGTGTTTTCTTGGTAAATCTGTTCCTGAGATACTCCAGCTGTCTGGATCCATGAGTTTAGTTGTAAATTTCCCATAGGAAGATCCTATGATACTCAAAAAATTTAAAGAGGCTCCACAGCACTACAGGAAAATAGAATTCTAGAACAACTTATGATAAATATATGGGAAATACAACTAAAGTAATTTCTTCTTATATGTAGGCCACAAATGACAACAGACAGAGTTCTTAAAAATATTAAAATTAGTGAATCAGGAGTGTAGATCATGAGCACTATTAAATGTCACTGGTTAAGTCCAGGATTAAATAAACCTAAAATAATAATTCACATAGTAAAATACATTAGCCAATAGACAGATAAAATCAAATTACAGTATATTTGCCAAGTAAATTTCATGGATAATTTCCTGCTAGCAATTGTCTTGGCATTCACTCAGCTGTTTTTCCTGCCTTCATCAGGGTGACCAAGGCCTTCCAGGACCCCCTGGGCCCTTTGGGCAAAAAGGAGAAGGTTATCCTGGCCCACCTGTAAGTTTATAGGTTTTTCTTTTATATGAATTGGGAAAGAAATAAGTGCTACACCTAAGGGATTATCCTCCATGTCTGACATGCTAGGAAAGATCTGCTGGTCTAAAAGCCTAAAAGCCTAAAACTCCTCAACTGTGGAAATGCACTTTAACACAGAATAAAATTAAATCTCTCTCTGAAATAGCACAAGATCATCCCTGTCCTCCACTTCTCTTGATTACACCCTGTAACATATTCCAAGTGGGCTCTTTTTGCCAAAGTATCACTGATGTTTCAATCAGTTCCCTCAAAATCTTCCTGTAGAGTCCTGTCTTCTACCCAACCGTAGAAAATTTACTCCCAAACAGGAAAATACAATCTAGCTAAGCAGCTGGATCCATATACATCCCAGAACCACTAAAAAAGCAACTGGTGTGCAAAGAGCCAGAACTAATCTTTACAGAGACCTTTACTGGTAGATATAACCATTCCCTGCAAAAAGGATGCAAAGAGAAAAGACTCCTTCTTCTCCCTTCCCTGCACATGTGTGCAACGCTGACCTCATATATCCAGTCTGTTCATCAGCGTGCTCCATCAGCCCTGGCAGTTACCTGCTTGTGCAACGAGGAAGTCTCCGAAAGATTGCTGGCTACAGTCAGGGAATTTGGACCTCACATACTTGCATTTGCCTATGCTAAAGACAACAGCAAAAATGCTCGCATTTGCAGCACTGAGGAACCAAAATTAAGAAATATCGACATGGAAAATGGAAATTGATTCATAATACATTCTGATATTTTTGTGCAACCCGATGAAGAACTGCTTCTGCAACTGCCTCTCCAGATCAGACTCCTCTACCTTCAAACACATTCAAGCCCCTGCATGACATGCAACACACTTGTAAATGCTACTGACACTACTTCTGGCATATCAGAGTAAAGTTTAACCAGTTGTAGATCACAGTGATCCCATTAAGAGACAATATAGTCAAGATACTACCATATAAATATTAACAAATGCATNTGCATGTAGTGAATGCAGCTGTAAATTAAATTTATATTTTGTCTGTGCATACAATTTCAGGGCTTGCCAGGCCTTCCTGGGATTCCCGGTGAACAAGGCCCAGATGGAATTGGACTACCAGGACCTAAGGTACAGACTTCAAGTTCTAAAAAAGCAAATGCTTGTGTAGATTCTACTTCATAGAGATACAATTGCTACCTGTAGGTCATAGTCAGAATACCTATTTAATGCAGCTTTAACTTTCTTTTCAGTATATAAAAGGTAGATCTTTTTTGGTCTAGGTTTGTTGGGGTTTTTTTGGTTTGGATAATCTGGAGTTCATTTTATAATATGGGAATGGTAATTCCTGTGTAACTGTGCATAATTGACTGGAATATATTTAGACCACCAGCCACTATTTATCCCAAATAACTTCCTTGCCCTATCAGCAATATCCTTGGGTTAGCATTGTTTGGACTTACACAGTGCAATAGTTCTTGTCTCTTTGTCCCACTTGGGTATAACAGAGGCTTGGAGTTCTAGAGATACATTAAAATTTGGTATTCACTACTTATTTCTTAAAGTATCGGGTTTCAGGGTGATCCTGGTAGTAGAGGACCAGTTGGCCCTGCCGGTCCCCCAGGAAAAGGCTTGCCAGGACCAAAAGTAAGAGATTTAAACAATTATGTCTCTTGTTTTCTAATTTCTAAAATAAGGGGGGAAAGTATACTATAAAAATGTGTGATTATGCATAGACATCTACATGGCTTCTGTCTTCACTGGAAACAACTAATCCAACAAATAATCTTTATTTTGTAGAAAATCAAAAATATTTCTGGTGACTGGCCACTAACCATAGCCTCCTGGTGGCTGCATATGATAAATGATAAGGTGATAACCTTGCAGTGAAGATCAGTGACAAAACATTTAGCTCCTGCAGACATTAGCTGCAACTGAGTGGCAAAAATGTCTTCAGACCTAGCATTGGTCAGAATTAAGGGCCAAGCAAGCACTTAGTATGTCTTGCCTATACTATTGTTACAGCTATAGGCTCTACTGTTGAGTTCTTCTGGGATTAATTCCTCTTTTTTATTGCATAAATGAAATAATCATCTAATAACCAGTACAAGGATCAATCACTGCAAAAAGGATTATTTTTGTAATTATTTTGTAACCATGACAAAGGCCCAAAAACAACTGTAACTATAAAAGGCAATTTTCACTGTGAAACCTCCCAAATTGGAAACTCTTATGCTCCTACAGCTGTTTTAGAAGTCTATTAAATACAAAAGAACTGGTTTGAATGTAAATATAAAGGAACTCAACAATGTCAAATGCAAAGATTATGCAACATAATAATGAGTAGCCTGCACACTGTGACTTATTGGTCCCTGAGATACAGTTCCCACTGGCAGGCAGGCAGGGTCCAGAGAAAAACAGTGGTGAAGCACCTTCTCAGGCAGCACCAAGAAACAGCATGTGCATGGGATCCTTACAAATGAGGAAATTGAGAATTTCATGCAGGGATGCTAGAATAGCAGTATAGACATAAAATTAATATGTACTATGTAGGTTTTGATTGCTTCCTGTGAATAACATGGAAGGGGAACATTTTTTTCTAGAATTTTATTGAAAACTAGCTTATAAATTAGCAACAAGCATTTATTTGCAATGCTACATTAGTATGTATATGTATAGGTCTTACTGTGTAATGGTGGTAAAAGATAAAAAAACAATAATAATCTTCTCTAAATTTTAATTCAGTCTCCAATGTCCCACCAATACAGTCCATCCTTCAATGCAGCATATATCTCTATCAGCAAGGTGATTAATGGTCACTATTAAGTATTAAGCCAAGTGACTCCCTTGAAGTATAAACTGGATTATTAAAATCTGATAAAGGCCAAAAAGAATCTTTCTCAGCTTAGCAGTCTTATTCCCACTACTTATAAAAAGACATGTTTGGTAGAGGAAGGACAAGAAATTACACAGTGGTATAACAATTTGTTGTGTGTTTTTATTATGAAATTCTCTAGGGAACCATAGGACGCCCAGGGCCACCTGGCTCTCTGGGACCTCCAGGTGAAGGTATTCAAGGAACTAAGGTAAAAAGACTCAGTGTCTTCAACATTTAACCCGTGCTGAGTGGTCAATCTGACCATCACAGTGTTAAGGAGACTTCACATTGTTTCTTATATGAAGAGAGCCTCAGGCTAGAAAATGAGAAGGATAATATGAGCATCTGCAAACTATGTTATGTCTACTGCTGCAAACTAGCCCAAGCATGTGTGTGTTGAGGAAAGAAAAATGAACTTTTATCAGTTAAAGATACCTTTACAAAATTAAAAATACCACTCCCTCAACTCTCATGCCCACAGAAACAGTCTGAATTAGTTACATGTACTACCACTCTATTCAGCAGAAGAAAAGCCTCCATCCTGAATCTGTTTACTATTAATTTTTCCTTGTAATATGCACTTTTACCCAAAGCATCAGTCAGATGAGACAGACTCAAAAGACAGAAATAAGAAAGGCAGAATGAGAAGGAATAAAGTGGGATGGAAAGAGGGAAAAATTAAAATTGCAATCAAAGTAAATTTAAATCCAATAAAAATCATACGTGTTTTCAATATTGTGTATCTTTACACTGAAGAAGTATTTGAGAAATATAAGTTAGCCACTAAATTGTCGCAAGTTCCTCAAGTTCCTTGTTAAAATGCAGTTTAAAAAATTTTCTCTTTGAACATTTCAAATTACTGTGTGATGAATGGTTACAAATATCACTACCTGGATTATCATTAGGGGGAACAAGGAATTCAAGGAATGCCAGGACCACGAGGCCCCCCTGGAGATGGGCTTCTGGGAGAGAAGGTATGATATCTAAATCAGAGATAATAGTGAGATAATGCCCTAGATGGAAGCCAACACACTCAAAATGCTCTTTTACAATCAGTTCTTATTGAAGGCATGTGAATTCTGTGTAAAAGGAGCCCCAGACACTAGAAGATTATTTTTAGAAGTTATATTGTTATTTGAAGTTATTCTTTTACTATTAAAATAAATATTAGATTTAATATCACTTTCTTTCACCTACCTGCTATGCAAAATTTTGTGACTAAACCAATGTAAAGAAAAAGAGAACGGTGGATTGGAATCAGTTTTTAGATGTGAACACAAGGGCTCAGAAAGGTTGTACAAAGTCCCATAGCATACTAAAAATCAAATCAAGATGCACTAATACATCTGTTTGCCATGCTAAACACCTTTTCTGGGCCAAAAGGCTTCTCAGAGTGATATTCCCTTTATTCATTCTAATGACACCCTTAGATTTCTTTTCTATTTCTCTAGTGTTATCTTATTTTTCTAAGGCACAGATGATAATTTCCATCATGCAATAGCTCATGAAGCTGAGTCATGCCCTCAGTCTGCATGTAGTTGTTTGAGATGCTTCATTGTTCAAACCACTTCAGATATTTTTTCCCATAAAAATGCTTAGCTAGTACAAGTTATTAATGAAATTCACAAAGTACCAATTTATTTAAATGATCTCTATCAAAGATTTCTAACTCACAAGCTTAATATGTATTCAACAAAGGCTAGGAGAGAGAAACTTGAAAAGTGTAACAAAAACTGACTTAGACTTTCTATCTGCTTACCACCATGGTTTTAAAGGGAGATCGAGGAGCTACAGGTCACAAGGGGAAAAAAGGAGAAAAAGGTGATGTGGGTGACCCCGGTCTATCTGGAGAACCTGTGAGTAACTCAGGTTTATCACAGATGTTTTCATAAACCACTCAGAAACAAAGCTGGGTTGTGTGCTCTTCTTTCTATTTAATTACATATAATCTGAAACATTTAAGGAACTGAAACTATTAAAATCTTTAAAAGCACAGACGTTTACTTGATTAATACCCTGCTTCCCACATGGATGTGTTTTCTTCCTTAAGGCAATTGTCATGGTTTAACCCCAACCAGCAACTAAATACTACACAGCCACTCGATCATCTACCCCCAGTGCTAGTCTGATGGGGAGGAAAATCAGAAAAAAAAGTTTAAAAAACCTAAACAAGCAGAAGACTCATGGGTGGATATAAACCAGTCTAATAATTGAACCAAGGATAATCATAGTCATAATCATAAAAAAGCCAGGTGATGCCCATTAAGACTGCTGACCACCCGCTGGTGGATGCCCAGCCCGCCCTGAGCAGTGATCGGCCCCTCCCGGCCGACTGCCCCAGTTTCTGTACTGAGGGTGCCCTCCCATGCTGTGGAAGATCCCTTTGGCCTGTCCGGGTCAGCTGTCCTGCCCATGCTCCCCCCAGCTCCTTGTGCAGCTTCTCACTGACACAGCATGGGAAACTGAAAAGTCCTTGACTATGGGTAAGCACCACTTAGCAACAACCAAAACAACAGCGTGTTGTTAACATGATTCCCGTAATAAATCCAAAACACAGCACTGAACAAGCTACTAAGAAAATTAACTCTCTCCCGGCCAAAACCAGGACAGCAGTGAAAGACAACTGACAATCAGTGATCCAGTGGGAGACTTGAGGCCATCCATTTCCCATAAACCACCTTTGGAGGTTGCAGGTACTACATGCACAAGACAGTGCATGTGCATCAGAAGCACACGTTTTCTAGTTTAACTTTCTATTGGCCAAATATTATTCTAATAATGGTATCAATGAAGTCGTATTCTGAAATACAATGTTACTGTCTAATTGCAATAGCGTAATTAGCAATCACTGTTACAGGGCAAAACCGGACCAAAGGGAGACCAAGGCCTAACAGTAAGCAAATTCCATTATTTAAATCCCATTACAGCAAGATATAAACAACAATATCAGATGAAACGTAGCCTTGTAATTATTTTAGAAAGAGCTTTCTGATTAGAAGCCACCTCAGTAATAATACAGAAAGAAACCAACTCAAAGATTTCTGATTTTTTCTCATCTGCTTTATGCTGAAAGGGAATTAAAAGTTCCTGGTGACTTTAGGTATTTTTCTGCCATATGTTCTTTTATAGCTAGTGTTAGATCACCCAGGTGTGTACTTGCTGCAAGAAGGTTTTTTTGCAAGTATTTAAGAGTATAAAGAGCAAAGATTTTCAAACTTGTCATGGTCTATCATGCTATGAACTTACTTATATTTCTGCTAAGCCTGTACCACATTTGAGTCAAATTCAGTAGAGTATGTCAGTGAGTATATAAATACTACAGTCCACGATAAAAGCTGAGAAGCAGTAGCAAAAGGTTGTATTTGAAAGACTGACTCAATGCCAGATGAGTCCTATCACGCACTTCAAAAAAATGTAATAAATGACTGCTCTAATACTGAGAAATACTTTGTTCACATGTCACAGAAGCTATCATTTTTCTGAACAGACCGCTCTGAAGGGAGCAGTTCTGTGGTTTTGTGGTGATGAAAGCTGGATAATAGAGTGGGCCAGGTACATCAGGGCTGACAACTCCCATTCTGTATTGGTGCTCTGGCATATGTCAGCTCACTACAAGCAATCCTACGTTTCCTGAAGTTGGGTCTATTTCTCTGCTCCCAGTACATTTAAAAGGGATATAATAATATTATTCAGATGCTAAAATATTTATGCCTTTCAGTTTTAATGAGAATCAATTAATCACAAAACATTTTTTAAAATAACAGGAGTTAATTGTTTTAGATAGAGATGTTAATGTGTTGTCAAGTTATTGATCCTTGTATGCACATGAAGTAGTTAATTGTAAAATGTGGAACTCATTCCCAAGGAGAAGTTTGGAAGTTAAACAGTAAGATTTTCCTAAGTCACTGTAGGACACAAATATTAATTATAAACAAAAATTTTTGTTAGTGTCAATATTATAGCTCATTTGAAAGAGGCAGGTTGTAAAATATTTTAATATTTCATTTTTTTCACATCCAGAGAGAAGATATCATTAAATTAATTAAAGAGATATGTGGTAAGGACTCAGGAAATCTTTATGTTCAGATTCTATATTTCCTTCATTACATTTGCATTCTTCTCTTTTCCTAAAGCATGCCAAATCAAGTCATTGTGATCTGAGTTTCTTTTATTTTTCCTTTGTAGGTTGCAGTATTAAGTGTAAGGAAATTCCTATGGAGCTTGTATTTGTGCTTGACAGCTCTGAGAGTGTGGGACCAGAAAATTTTGAGATTATCAAAGACTTTGTAACCACTTTAGTAGACAGAGTAACTGTAGGCAGAAATGCTACTAGAATTGGCCTTGTGTTATACAGTTTAGAAGTTCAGCTAGAATTTGGTCTCAACAAGTATGCAACCCGACAGGATGTTAAGCGAGCAATTAGAAAAATGCAATACATGGGAGAAGGCACTTACACAGGAACTGCTATCCGCAAAGCAACCCAGGAAGGATTTTCTGGTGCTCGAGCAGGGGTGCGGAAAGTAGCTATTGTGCTAACAGATGGCCAAACAGACAAGAGAGAAGCTGTAAAACTAGATCTTGTTGTTCGAGAGGCTCATGCAGCAAACATCGAAATGTATGCAATAGGAATCCTAAATACTTCAGATCCAACACAGGCTGAGTTTGTGCGGGAGCTAAATCTGATTGCTTCAGACCCAGATGGAGAACACATGTATCTCATTGATGACTTTAACACCCTCTCAGGTGCGTTCACTGAAGTTTTATTCTGCCTTGCATCTAATGCTTCTCACAAGGGGGCAGGGTGGGGGAGAAGCATTATCTTTGTGGATATGTTTTGATGCTGCAAAGTAATAGAAATCTAGAGATACAGATCCCCTTTGTTTATGGTGTTACATTATGGGGCAACATGCCAATGGAGGACTGTCACCCAGTGTAGGAAAACAGCTGCTTAAACAAGTTTTCTAAGATGAGTAAGTGCTCATGCACTGAAACTCTGACTGTAAATCAGAATGAAACCCATTGTCATAAATGCTACTTGTTCACTTCCCTGGGGAAATGACCCGTTTTCATGTGGTTATTCACATCAGCACGATAAGCAGTTATTTTCCCGTTACCAACTAGTAGTTGTTACTAAGTTTCGATGAACACCCTTACGTGAGTCCACTGTATTTTCTACCATGTAGAGGACTTACACTCTGGCAAATTTGTGACAAAAAAATCCATAGTCCAGAGAGTCTGGAATAATCTTCTTAGATGCGTGTAAACAATTCAAAGGAGGTTCTGGATTACATGTGTATTACTAACATATATAAGTAATCCAAATTTTAAGAATACATTGAATTTCTCAGTATGCTATGTTTTCTACTTTTTTTTTTTTTTAACAGCTCTGGAGTCCAAATTAGTCAATCAATTTTGTGAAGATGAACATGGCACCTTAGTATACAACCATAAGGAAAATGGTGCAAGTATAAGTGGGCAATCCTTCCATTCAGTATCTCCAAGTTCTTTACATTACATACTTCAGAAGAACGATGTTAATAGACAATCACTTTCAGCACAGACACTTAGAGTATCTACAGTAGAAAGTCCTCTGAATCTTGGCCATCTTCCTCAACCATCAGCTCCGGTATGAAAATTCAGCAGGCTTTAATGAGTAGAAGTTTAAAGTGCCACCTAATGTAATTTGTACCATTTTCCTTAATTTTCTGCAGGACAGGTACTCTAACTTGGTATGCTCAGATCTGGTTGTTCTGAGTAAGAGCTCTGATGTTGCATGCAGGCAATTAACTAATAGCTTATTCCTATTCCTGTAACTTATTCCTGATACTTTTATAAGGATTCCTTTGTTTAATACAGTAATATTTGTGCCACAGTGTGAATCATAACAATACTAAAAAGCAATTACACTGTTATAATTAAGTCTAAGAACAGTAATTGAACTAAATTGTAGATTATAATTTTAAGTCTAGAAATAAACTTCCGTAAAGCTCAACTAAAAAAATATTTATATATTTATATCACATTTAGAAATTACAACTTTCCTGGTAAACCAACCAGGAGAAGTTAAAATTCTGGTTCTTAACACTGAAGTCAGGGTAAATGAAAAGGAAAAACACCAGAAAATCTCTAAGTCATGGAGGGCTTGTTCATTTTGAAACACTTCACAATATCTGGAAAGAAAAAGAAAATCAAATGCTCATTTCAGACCAACGTACCTCCTGTAGTCTTTGACGTCTACAAAGAAGAACAAGATGAAGAACAACAGTCAACCCTGCTAACAGTAAACACTAGAGGTATTTCTGTTGTCACTTATTTCTTAATTTTCATTTTTGGTTGATGAAAAATCAATGTCTCATTCTGTTTCTTTTCACCTGCAGCTGTGTTACCATTATTGTCATCTAAACAACCACCATCCAATAAAGTGATGACATCATCTCTTTCAACTGCAGGCCCCACACCAAGACCTGGTGGGTAACAGATCATAACTAGTTTTTCATTTTGTTACCTCTTTGCCTGGTACTAACTTTTAATAAGGCTTTTAATCAGAGTAACTTTGTTCCATTTTCCAAAGATTTTATGAGTCTGTGATGTAGGAGAGAAGTAATTTCAGGATTTTATAACAGATCTGGTTGCAGTTCTTGTCTTCCCAAGTTCTGGATCCCAGCGCTCCACTGAAAGCAAAAGCAAGGTTATCTGTAACCTGAGAGGGAGCTCCTAAGGGTATCAAACAGAGAACATAATGCTCACTGAGGGGGGGCCAGTCAGCAGGTCATTCATCAGCCAAGGAGGGGCAATCTACAGAGGTGGGAGACTTCATTAAAGACGGTGATTTTGGAATCGGACAAAAAGAAAGTATTTCTCTTTCAGAGGAGCAAAAGGAAAAAACAGTGTTTAGTAATTTTAAGTATAATAATTAGCTGAATGCTTAAAGGGTTGATTCTTTTTATATGGCATGTCTAAATGTATTTTGTTCATCATTTGGAGGATTTTCAGCTCCAGTAATAGTGTATTATGATGGCAGCAACAGAAGAGAGCGATAGAAACACGTTCCCAATGTTTCCTGGGAACAGTGGTATGACTTATTTGGTCTCTGGCACTAACGTTTTTTTTTTCAAAAAAAATGACAAGATACCAGTTGCAGAAGACAAATTAGTCACAACATGAAACTTCACAGAAAATTGTTTTCTATCTCATGGAATTATTAAAGTGAGTGAGACTAGATTAATATGCAACAGTCCTCTAATCCATATCTGCAGGAGTTTTAAATTCAAACTTATGTACATAATTACTACCATTTTATTAGATAAGTAGCACAAATATCTTACAAAAGCAAGAGAAGATTTTTATATTCTTCTCAGTATTTTAATGTCTCTTCTCCCACACCACAAGGAAAATTAATGTACTGCAGAAGAATGCAGCAGATGCAACTAGCTTACAGCTCTTTTTCAATTTCAGTTTGCTCACAAGACTGGTTGCATGTAATCAGATTTAAAAAAAAACATATTTTAAAATTATCATATTCATATTGTTTGCTCTTTTTGTATGTGGAGCCATAATACTTTTATTTCTGGAATTACTAGAATCATGCCAGTAAAGGAACAGTTTATTTGACTACCAAGATGCACTTGGAACTTGCCTTCAATATTAAGATTTTTAGAACTAAAAGTGAATCTTTAAGTATTCTATAAGATTAGAAGAAAAAAAAAAAAAAACAAACAAAGTAAGAGTTTTAAAGGTAAAGTCTCTGAAATACAATTGACTTTTACAAACGGAATGGTTTCTATTCCTCCTTTTTTTTCATTTTAGAAAGTATCGCGGACCTCCGCTGCAAGCTAAGGCTGGACCAAGGGCCATGTCGTGTTTACACCATCAGATGGTATTACGATAAACAAGCCAATGCCTGTGCTCAGTTTTGGTATGGTGGCTGCCATGGAAATGCAAACCGCTTTGAGTCTGAACAGGAATGTAGACAGGCTTGTGTATTTTTTTCTGGAGGTAGGAATTAGTCTCTGCATTAAAAATGATAAGGTTGAAGCTATTGATTGTTTGGCTTTTTTATCAAGTATCCAGCATGGAATCTAAAATCAAATAATTTACAGAATGCTAACACTATGAAGTCATACGCCCACTAACTTAAAAAATGTCTACCTATGCAAGCACATTTAAATGCTTCTAGCATTTATTATATGACATAGAGATTATAACAAAAGAGCAAAATTTTCAACATTATCAAGATTACAAAATTTCCTTTTTTACTCAGTTATAGTAACACCAGTGTAGCATTTGCCATAGTAGTTGCCCTTCCTTCACCTAGATCTTTAAATACTACCATTGTACAATCACTAACTAGACCTTATTTTAAACTACATATATTATTTTGGAAACCAATCCTTGGTTATTGTGTAAGTTCTTTTCCCTTTGTTATGGAAATCTAGTATTTGGCATGGATTCTTGCACTTTTTTAAAGTGAAACTATTCTCACAAATAGTATTTTACCACTTAAAGCACAAAACATCAACTTCCAAATTACATGCAGAGTACTACTTAATACAGATAAATACAACAAATGCATAAACTTGTGGCCTATGTGCTTGCTCTCTGGGTCGCAAGACAGGGAGGTGGTTCAGTTACCCACTTTTCCTCAGCACATCATAAGTACATTTCATCCTTTTTTTCAGTAAACTCTCCTCAGTTTTTATTAGCTAGCCAAGATCCATGACAACTGCAGTTAAAACACATTCACAGATTTCTATGAGTGAAAATACCAATAACTGGCATTACTGTGTTAGGTTAGTTCATGTTTAAAATAGTCCTTCCAATGTGTTTCTCTTCTGAAAGCCAAGTCTAATTTTTAAATGCATTTTAATATTTTCATCTTCCTTAGTTAGCTATTTAAACTTATGTTTAAAACATTAAACACAGCAGTTTTTTGTCTGCTAATGTGATATTGCTTTTTACATTTATGTCCACCTATATATGTTGCATTTCCTGTTATTTAATATACTTTGGAGCTTATTTCTAATAAAACATTTTTGGTTTTACTGCCAGGACAGAAAATGGATAATGGTACATTTACAGGACTAAAAACTTACCTCACAGCTAAATGACATTCACTGTGTCATGCATTTCTGATAACTGGATTTCTGCCACAGCCCTTACCAAGGCCAAACATCTCAGATTACGCACTCCTGAGCATGAAACTCATTGGTAATTTTTAGCTGAATTTGTTTTTTGGTTTTTTTTTTTTTCCCTGAGCAAACGGTAACTTCAAGCGTTATCAACAAAAAGCGGAGTTTGGCCTCAACTAAAACACCCTCCCCGCTTTGTGCTTCCAGAACGCTCAGCGCCTCTGACGGGGGCCAGAGAGAGGACGGGGCGTTTCCCGCCCGCTGCTTTATTTCATCCACCTTGTGTCCATCTCTGAATGGGTGCAACGGGGTCCTCCCCAAGCCAGGGACAAGCTTTAGGAAAAGAACTACCAAAGGACAAGTTTTTTTTTCTTATTATTCTTATTTGGAGGTTTTTTTTTTTTTAATTTGAAAGTGGCAGGGCACCGCCACTTAAATTAAAACCTGAATACAATTTTCAGCCATTCCAAATTAAAAATGACACATCTAACCTATTTTAAAATAAACCCAAAACCACCAAACCAACATCCAGCCCGCAAATCCCCAGGGCTCGAGGCTGCGTTACCAAGAAGGCGAGGCTCCCTCACGTTTTATGTTTGAGCCCCTCAGCCTAACCGGGGGAGGTGCCAGGGCGGGCGCGAGCGCAAGCGCGCTCCCCGCGCGCGGCGCCGCAGCCAATCCTGGCCGCCGCGGGAGCGCGAGACNGCGCTCTCGGGCCCGCCCGGCGCCGACAGGCGGCTGGCTGAGCGCTGATTCCGCAGGCTGAGGCCGACGCTGTTATCGGCGCGGTGCACGGCGGGAGCGCCCCAGCGTGTGCCGGGAGCGCCCCCGTGTGGCGGCGGCGGAGGAACAGCGACTTCACCGGGCGGAGCGGGGCGGGACAGGGCGGCCGGCGCTTGCTGGGTGGGGCCCACGCACCGTTTCCAATCTATAAAAAGAAAACAAAACAAAAGATTGGACCCTGGAGGACTGAGGGAAGGGTGTATACTTTTCCCAGCTGAGCTTTTGTAGCACTGAGAAGTACAACCAAACTAAAGGCGTGTGCCACCGGAGACGGTGGCTTTCATGGTTACCAGGGCTGGCGTCCTCCTCAGGGAACGGGCCCGCGACTGTGCAGTATTTCCCGAAATTCGTGTCTTTTTAATACGTTTTGTTTTTGTCATGACATACATGAAGACTTTTGGCTGCTTTTGACAAAACGACTAAAATATAGCAAAAATTCACACTGCATTGGTTGTTATGTAATAAAGTGGTTAGAGCAGTTAAATAAAGCAAAATAATAATAGAAACTA
This sequence comes from Peucedramus taeniatus, assembly GCA_013400575.1. Lineage (NCBI taxonomy): Eukaryota > Metazoa > Chordata > Aves > Passeriformes > Fringillidae > Peucedramus > Peucedramus taeniatus. The sequence continues at coordinate 130,767 of WBNO01002169.1, read as the reverse complement.
ATAAATAGAAGACCTCACAAAAAAACCCAAACAAAAAAACAAACCATACCCTTTGGTGAAAATTTAGCGGAGTATTTCACATATCCTTATACATCTGATATTTCTTTTGCTGGCGTCTCTTCTTTCCTGAGCCTAGCTCCACTCCTTATGATCTGAATCTACATCAAGAGGAATAAACTCTATCCCCTAAAAATTACGTGAATGCAAGTGGGTTTTTTTTGCTTTTTCATCCAATTTCCACACACTTTGTCCTTATTTTGGGGTATAGTTTTCATGGTCACACTTGCTACATGATTTATTTATTTATTTACTGTTTTCATTTAATAATAAAGATACTAATATTTTTCATCTGCGAGATGTAGTGATAATTTCAGGAATGTAAAGTTGATTTGTATTTATGTGTGCATGTGTGGATTTTTCATTGCATGATGTAGTGAGCAGAAAACAGAGGAAAGCAAAGCAGGGAAATAAAAATGGCCTTATTTTTGGAAAATAAATTATTTTTCATTTTTTTAGACAAATGAAAATGAGACCTGGAGAGGTCCTCATAGACTGCTTAGAGTCTGTTGAAGATACCAAAGGAAACAATGGAGACAGAGGTAACTGCATACTCAGGGAAGTTGTAAACTTTCTACTCTTTAACCTGTGTAGGTTTATGAAAGCCTGGTCAGGTTCCCATTGAATTGTGTATCAGTGCTCTGTTGCACAGAAGAGATTCTGTCTATTTCACAGATCTGTCTTGGAATGTTTTCTTAAAGTCATAGGAAGGTGATTCTTGTCTCAGAATTTGCTTAGAATTGAAAGCCTTGTAGGAATAATCCATTTATAAACAGTGTGATGCTGCTCTGCTGTAATCCTCTTTAATGCTTAGTTTGTCCCACCCTGTTTTTAGTTGAATCAATAAGGAATATGTAGTGGGCAGGGGCTGAAGCTGCCAGCATGCTGAAATGACTCTTCAGGGGGTTGGATGTGCTGCTCTTCAGGGTCCAGAATGGAATAAATTTGCATATGGCAAAGGGGTGAGGTTTTTCATGAATACTGCTGATAGTTAGCTCACTGCCTTCCCCTTCTCCTCCCCAGAGCAGTTCTGCACTCTGTCTACATTTTTACTATAAGCATCTGGATTGAAATCAGTAACTGTTCTTGGTTTGATTTTGAGGAATGCTGGTATATATTAGAAGTTGTTTCATTTGTTCCTTGTTGGATTTTCTCTGCTAGCATTTTAAGCATTTAAGTGTTTAGTGGTTTAGTGATTTTTCTGGTGAGGTGTCCTGTGCTTTTTTTTCTTTTTCCTATCAAGGAGAAGGAATATTCTGTTGTTTCAGAATATTTCATTTAATAGAACTTACTTAGATTAAAAATAGCTACACTCTTTATCTCCAGGCAGACTGCTTGTGACAAATTTGAGGATCATTTGGCGCTCACTGTCATTGCCCAGAGTCAACCTCTGTAAGTATTACCTTTTGTTTCCTTTGTGGTGGCATGCTATTCCTTCACAAATTATTGATTTCAGGACAGAATACTGAAGTATAGCTGTGTTGCTGTGTAAAGTCTGAAATAAACTGTTACTAATGAATGTCTTTATAATATAGGTACTGAGATTTTAATTCATAGCAAAATAGTAATATTCAATATTCTATGTTAATTTCTCAGAAAAGAAGTTGAAGAGTTCTTCAGACATATTTTTCATTTGGCCAATGTGGGATTCATGTGTTTTTTTAGAAAAAAAAGTTTGAGCTTCATCATACATTGCTGTATTGTAGCTCTTGTTGCCACCTCTTTATTCACATTCTGCATTTCTCTATTTATTCCACACAAGTACCTTCCTTTCCAGTTTTAGTATTGTAAACTCTGAATAAGTTTCTCATTTTCACTGTATGAGTTAAAACTGTATGAGCAGCTAGAGGTTTGCTGGTATTTAATTTAATGTGCTGAAACAGGGGCAGGATGTAGTTACTTTGTATGCAAATTATTTCCAGTGGTCAGTGTGGAATCCCCTTCTGTGGAAATATTTCTTGGATTGGATGGTACACTGAGCAGCCAGAGTTGGTCCTGATTTGAGAACAGCCCTTGACCAAAGAACCTTCCAAGATCCTTTCTAGCTTAAATTAGTCTTCAGGGTTGTGATGAGGACCTAGAGTATTAACCACAAAGTGTAATTATCACAAATAGCATCCAAAGCTGTGCTAAAAAATTCAATAATATACTTTGTAATTTTGAATGTTGTTTTTCTTGTTCTCAAACCAATGTTTTTTTCTCCCTTGACTTTTAAGCTGTCGGTTACAACTGTGTTATAAATATAACTACAAGAACTGCCAACTCAGTAAGTTCCAAAAAATACTTTTGAAAATAATAAAGGAAGCTGTAATTAGTTGCTTATACTTACTGCACTATATCAACAATAATTTGAAAGTTTACTTTCAAGAACAGTAAAGAATAGTAACAAAAGTTTTGTTTTAAAAGTGGAGAGCTCTCAAATATATAGCCTGAATGGAATTGCATGCAACTGTGAAGCTATTTGTTTGACTTGCCACAAAGAACTAGCAGGAAGATGATGTAGATTTCCTGGGCAACCACATGATAACAAAATCAAAAATACAGTTTCAGTCGTGATATTGCAAATGTAGAGCAGGCAGGCTGCATTAGTTTTACTGTTGATGGAACTGCTTGTTGGTCAAAAAGAAAAATGAGTACAGTTGAAGACAGCAGTAGATTAGTGGTAGAATCAGGATTGCACCTCCATAAACACTGTTTAAAACAGTAACTTAGACAATATCTGAAGATTATTTATTATTTGTACAATCAAGCTACTATATTGCCAAAATGTAAAATTTCATTTTTTTCTTACAGAAATTACGAGGGCAGACAGAAGCTCTGTATATATTGACTAAATGTAACAATACTCGGTTTGAGTTCATATTTACCAATGTTGTTCCTGGAAGTCCCAGGCTCTTCACTTCAGTTATTGCTGTGCACAGGTAGTGTACTTACAATAGTGTTTGATCAAGGACTCAAATACAGGGGATTACAACTGCTGATAGACACAGTGTATGACTGTCCATATTCAACATTCAGAAAACTTTCCCAAAAGAAAACAATCTCTGGAAGGAATGGGGAGAATGATCACAAATTTTAGTAGATAATGAAAATTAATGTGGATTTATACTAGTTATTGATCACAATTTATACACCTCGTGTATAAACTATCTGAACAAATAAGAGTATAAAGGAACTAATTTCAGTGTGCATTTTCTAGCTACAAATTCTGTCTGCAATTTCCTGTAATTTCAGACCATGTAAAGGAAATGAAGGGTTAAATCCTGGTCAGAGCTCTTCATTGACTACACAACACCACCCGTATGCTTCCCACCTAAAGACAAGTTATCTAAATGAATGTGTGCATAACACATTACCATGGGTGTCTATTTAAGAACCATGGAATACTAAGATATATATTGGATGTTTGTGACTTAACTGGCACTGAAAAATAAAGGATTGTTAATGTCCATGCTATGTATAGCATGGGACCCAGAGAACTTATGCTTTGCAATAGAGGCTGGGTGATGACTGTCTTAAGGAAAAGGAAAAAAGAGTATAGACATGAACTCTACAGGAGATCAAAAAGTCGTTAAAAACCTGTCTTAAGTTCAAAGATAATTTCATTAAGGAAAGCTGGAATACACTTAATTATGTTGAAAAAGTTTTAATAGTACTCTCACTTTTGTGCAATGTGGTGATAAGCTGAAAATATACATTACATATCTGTACTGAAACAAATGGTAAATATAATAGAAGAATGGAACTATGTATGAACTAATATGTATATTTTTTGCAGAGCTTATGAAACTTCCAAAATGTATCGTGATCTGAAGCTGAGAAGTGCATTGATTCAAAACAAGCAACTGAGATTGTTACCACAAGAACAAATATATGATAAAGTCAATGGAGTTTGGAATTTATCAAGTGACCAGGTATAGTAAAGAATCAGAATACAGTGACTACAGAAAAGTTAAAATGTTTCAGCTTTCATCTAGCTATTGTACTCCTATAGTTTTGTAAGGTAATTCCTCCAAGGAATTACCCTTAATGCTGTTCATCAGCTGATGCGTGCAGAGAAACTGATCCCATATATTTGCTACTCACTACAACAAAATCTCCTTTTGGTAACCTGAAGTCTACATGACCTGGCTAATATGCAAGGAACTAGATAAATAATTTTTGTTAAAAAGATATACTTAGGATAAAGGATGTTTTGTTAAAATGGATATTTTTAACAAGAAGGATATTTTGTTAAAAAGATATACTTATAAAGCTTTGTATGATACTGAAAGAAAATCATGTTTCTGAAGGGCTCTGCTGAATATTTGTGTGTTTACATGCAGCTTTGACTAAACAGTAGTAAGATTATATTGTCTTTTGATTAATGAAAATTGAAAATACTGGAAGGTATTCTGTGTCTTAAAATAAAAACTTTAAGATAAAAATAGAAAACATTTATTATTTCACAGGGCACTAGTTGCAAGCATTTCCCAGAACAGTGAAACAAAACAGGAGCTGATATTTCTGTCTGTGCAGTTTTAGTCCAGAATAGAAATATGATCCACTCTGACAAGCTAAAAAGTTCTTTCCTCTACATTCCCTTGGCACACATCTCCTCAATTACCTAAGTTTAACCCACATGCCTTTATACTTACGCTTTATGCCAATTCCAGATCTGTACAGTTAATAACCCTCTCAGATGCATCGTGTATTCCCATGAGGTTGGCTGGGCTGTGACTTGATCCAGCTTTGCTGCAGTAGTAGGTACTCACAGCTATTTTCATTACTCAGATTCTGGTAGCCTTTAAAGATTGAATCCTGTTTCCTTGTAATCAATAGAAACATTTCAGCTGGGTTTGGTAGGGAAGAATCAGACTTTTAGTGAATAAAATATGAAGCTGTTCCTTGCTTATGTATAAGTGGATAGCAGTAATCATCATGTTTGGGAGAAAAAAAAAGCTCTGTACCTAAAGCAATTCTAACATAACTTTTCTTTAATAGGGAAATTTGGGAACATTTTTTATTACTAATGTGAGAATAGTTTGGCATGCAAATATGAATGACAGCTTTAATGTCAGCATACCGTATCTACAAATTGTAAGTATCTTACAGCAACCATTTTCAAAATGCAACAGCATATGCTCAAGTCTTCGGTTAAAACTGCCAGCTTACCAAAATTTTATTTCATATTCTTCATTCAGAGAGGAATTTAGTCTTGTCAGCATCAACCACAGGTTATATTTTCCTTTCTGTTCAGATTAGCTGGGGGATTTCCTGGGCAGGTACAATTGTTGAAAATGGCTTGTATTTCAAACTTTTTAATATTTACTCTGATGCTTCATGCCCCCTACATACACTGGGATTAATGATCTGTGAACCTGATGTTCAGAAATTTACTGTTACCACTGTTACCACTTTTCCCTGAGGTTTTAGGGGTTCCGATTTGTAATGGCAAATGAGAGGGAATGCTGGTAGCCAAGTTTCCAGAGCCATTAATTGTAATTATTACACTGTAAAAAATAAACTGAAACAATGAGATTTTTATCCAGTAATTACAAAATTTTTAACAGCATTATACCTCTTTATCGTTAGCGTTCAATAAAAATGAGAGACTCAAAGTTTGGCTTGGCACTTGTGATAGAGAGTTCTCAGCAGGTAAGAAGCTTTAATAGCCTTTTTTTATCAATTACATTTTTATTATACATATACACAATATTTCTCTAGGTGCAATATTTTTATATACACTATTTCTCTAATTCTGAAATGTCATGGATCTACTTTTAAGTTACATAGAGCATTTCTTCTGTGTGGCCTTTGAAAACTAAAAAAGTTCTCTTTGCACTGCTTTAAGTATATGTTATGGTCAATATGGCTATTAGGAGTTATGGTTTCTCTAAGCAAGTAACAATAGTTCAGCATGACTAGCTTGTAACTGTCAAATACACTGTCTTCTGATAAGAAGAAGATAAGATAATCTTATATTTGGGATCTAATTAATTCTGTACTTAATTAAGACCACTCTTTTAAATATTATTCATTATTTCTGTGTATCTGAAAGCTTCTTTAATAACAGCATCAAGACCTAACAGACTCAACATTTGTTGAGTGGCTGGGAATGAATCATTATTATCACTTCTGAATTTGTCCCACCCTTGTTTGCTTGTGGTTTTCTGTATAAGGAGTTTGTTCCCCTTTTATATAATGGGCTAATGGTTAAAAGCTTATCGACCTCATAGAGAAGCACTGTCATTGCGTTTATTTCACCCATGATTCAAGTTTTCTCAGCAAGCTGAAAATTGCTATCATTAAACTGGAAATCACTATAAAGAAGAAAAAATTGTCTAAAAATAAGACTACTAAACAGATGTCTTTTTTCTCTGTTATACAGAGTGGAGGATATGTACTTGGTTTTAAAATAGACCCTGTAGAGAAACTACAGGAGGCAGTAAAAGAGATTAATTCACTTCACAAGGTTTATTCAGCTAATCCTATATTTGGAGTGGATTATGAAATGGAAGAAAAGGTACTCCATTTATTTATTTTAAATTCAATACAATACTGTGTTAACAATAATATAAATATATTAAACATATTAGATATGTGAATTTGCTTACTACAGTGTTATAATTTGCAGCCTCAACCCCTTGAAGACCTAACAGTGGAGCAGGTTCCAGATGATGTGGAAATAGAAGCTGATGAACATACAGATGCTTTTGTGGTAAGCAGCTCCACAAAAAAAAACAGAAAAATAAAATCATTCTTGTTTGGTTATTCAGATTTAAGCAATGCACAGCTGTAATCCTCTGTTAAAGATAAGATGCAACTGTATTTTCTATATTTAAAACACATCTACATGCCTTTTATTAAACATCCTCATTATTACAGGAATTTATTCTGTATATGAATTTTTAATTTAAGAACAAGCTATTATTCAAAATAAATAGTAGTAGGTATTTTAAAGATTACAATTACACATTAAAATCGGAAATACTTTGAAAATCAGCAGTACAATATAATCAGATACATTATATTGAAACAATAATTCACCTTCTCTTAGAGTAGATTAATAGATGGTGATATCTATATGCTCAACATTCATCTAAGATTCAAACTTGGAATATTTTTAGAAAGGCATTAATAATTTTACATTATTATGTCTCCCAGTATTTTGGGAAAATTTACTTTAAAATACATTAGGTTGCTTGATTGACCCTCTTCCAACAAATTTCCAAACATAGTGTGCAACCCAGTAACACTTGGTTCCATGATTGACTGCAAGGGTAGATGGCACGTGTTTTCAAGTGTTAGCCTTGATGCATTGACCAATGACATGTTTTCTTACCGATCTCTGAAATTTGGTAAATTAACAGGCCTAGCACAAGTGTTATTTCCACTCCTTTAAATTTTGCAGTCTCTTACTAACACAGATAAGCTCTTGTTTTTTCCTTTCCCTCTTTCCTAGCTTTTCGGCTTCTTTCTTTTCATTTTAGCACATTTTTATTCAGTCTTCAGCATATTTGAAGACATACCTTCTCCTTAAATGGAGATGTGTTTGCTCTCTTGGTGCCTTTGTCACCTGTATTAAGTAACTGTGTTTTGTATATACTCAAACAAAAACTGGAAGCTGAAAATGGTTAGAAGGTTGTTGCTGTAGGAGACACAGGTTGCCCAGGACTCAAGGAGTGGCTACACACTAATATTCCACAATCCTTGATGCCGCAGGAAAGCACTTTCTTTGCTGCCCCTCACCAGTCCACAGGGCAGCTGAAGCAAGACTGGGCTCTTGTTGGTAAATAAGATCTAGAACCTGCTGGTCCAGAGATTTCTAGAGTGTGGATATTTTCGGAGATCTGATATCCCTAAGATGTTGAGCCTTAATTTCCACCCACACAGAATAGGAAAGATGCTATCTCTTTCCCACATGTGTGTTTATAGAGTTGTTCTATTACTCTATGTTCTTTTCTTAGATTGAGTATGATGTCAACTGAATTTTGATATTATTCATTTTAAGCTAGTTTTTGATGTTGAATAGTAAAAGCTGCTGCACATGAGGCAAAAAAATGTGAGGATGCTGTCAGTTTGTCTTCATATTAACATTCCCTTAAAAGTGTTTGTCAGTGTAACAAATTAATACAAAAATGTTGCCATTTAAAAAGTCTTTTTTTTTATGATGGAAATTTCAAAGGTTGCTATTTAATGAAAAATTCCATAATCCAGTGGTATTTAATCTATAATCCAAAACAGAAACTCCTGTTAGAGCCCTTTTGTAAATTATTTTAACATAGAAGCAAAACCCATATAGACTGGATACTTGTGGAAGACCTACCCAATACAGTTTTCACCCCAAGGAATTATTAGCATATGCGGTTTTTAGACTTCTGTTTTCAAGGCTCTTTTTTGTTTTCCTTTGCAGGCTTACTTTGCTGATGAAAACAAGGTAAGGAGATACTTTTTCATACTATCAAATTCATGTTGATAAAATGGGATAATGAAATTAAAAAATGTCTTCTGCTTTATTTTATTTTCTCTCATATGTCATGTATTCAAAAAGCAACATGATCGGGAACCTGTTTTTTCAGAAGAACTGGGACTTGCAATAGAGAAGCTGAAGGATGGATTCACACTCCAGGGACTCTGGGAAGTAATGACCTGATTTAGATTGGCACATGTTTGTTTCCTAAGCAGGGAAAAACTCTCGGTTCTGGCTGGATTTAGATCTGTAGAAGATAATTTAGAAATATCGGAGTACCAGAGAAAGAACATGCCAAAGCTAAAGAACAGGCAAATATTATGTAATAAGCCCTCAGGCTACGTCATAAAAGAAAGGTTATTCAAAAACCTTTTATGCTTAAGAGCTTTGCGTTGCTTGTGTTGCCTGCCTAAGCAGCGGGAGAGCCGCTCTGAGGCAGGCGGGGCAGGCGCAGCTGCTGCAGGAAGCGCTGCCCCCTGCAGGCCCCTCGGTCACGGCTGTACGGAGCTGCAAACTCCCTCTGCCTGCCGGACTGGGAGCACCTGCGAGTCCCTCCGCACAACGGGCATGGCAGTACCATTTGACACACTTGTAACCTCTGCTGTTTCCCCTGGCAACACAAATTCGGCCATGGTGTTTCAGACACCATTTTATGGCAGGTAGCCACCATTTTTTTTATAACTTCATGGCTTCTTGTTTATGTATTGCCCATTGGCTGCCAGGACCAGGCACTGCTTGCCATTTTACATGGCACTGTGTCAGAAAAGGAAACGTCCTCTTTTTTTGCACACCACTGAGACAGGGCAGTGTGAGGTACGCAGTTTGATGCTCAATTTCAAGTATTCATGTATTTATGCAGAGTGATGTACTTTCCCATAATGATTATGTTTGAATTAAATTTCCGTAACTTGTTTAATGATTTTCCACACAGAAATACCATCATACATAGAACATTTTGTGTGTAGGCATATTTGCTGTGTAATTGATAGCTTTAAGCAAAAGCAATTCTGTTTCAAATAATAGCTTTCATATCGCATAATTTTGCTAAATGTTCAGCACATATTATTCCAAGTATTTAATTGCAATCCAGATATCCTCATACAGTTGTTGTTTGTTTGTTTGTTTTTGCTAGAGCATTTTTAAGCAATGATCTAGAAAACAGGGCACATGCAAATAGCTTCTGTGTGTGAGTCATTAGACCTTTTATGATGTTATGTGTTATAGAGAAGTGAGTCATTTATTGTTTAAAGGAAGACACAGCTGTTACGTTTTCTAGTGAGATAAAACCTCTGTGCTGTTTTCTATAAATGGAAAAAGTCAAATGAGCTGTCCTCTCAGCTGTTGTTTCAGCAGCTGACTGTTAAAGTAACTGGTGTGAATGTAAGACCGATGTTTGTAGAAAATCTTTCAAAGTATATGTTTTAATGAAATACTACCTATATTGAAAAGCAGTCATTATTTCAATAAACTTTGATAATGTTTCATATTGTTGTAAATCTTGCATTCAAGTAGTTGTATTTTGATCCTGTTCGCATTACATTCAAAGAACATTTTACCATATGGGTGGGGACTTCAATCTGAATTATTTTGGAAAGCAAAACTTTACCTTAAATAACACATATTTTATGTCTAAACAGTAGTGTTTGGATTAAAACCAAATGGACATTAAGAAGCAGCCCAAAATTTTGAGGCCTTAATATCTGAAGAAATTATATATGTGATATGGTTATGTATAGAAATAATCTTAGAACAAGGGCATTTGATAAAAAGTTATGGACTTTTTTAGTATCTTTATGGCTGCAGCAATGAGCTGTATTAAGCAACTCTTTCAGAGTGAACAGTAGTTAAAACTGACAACTCGATTAATAATATTTCTATTTCAGAATATTTTGTAAAATGTATCTGTGCAATCTTGCTCATAGCTGTCTCACTGAGGGTCAGATTCTGCTGTCTTTACTCATGTCAAATAATTTATTACATTGAACATAATCTTACTGATTCAATGTGGAGAATGATGGCAAAACCTGACCATAGTGACTAAGAGCAACAGTTGCTTCTTTCAGTCTTTGACAGCTGCGAGAGCAACTCTGTTTTTCCAAACCGTCCATCCCAAATTCCGACCTGTAAGAGTATGTACCTATATTTAGCTAGTGAGATTAAGTTGCAGAGGCTTCAAGCAGGGCAAAAAGCACATTGGTCTGCCTTTTTTACAGACAAACCTTTGGGCAGACAGCAGCTAAAGCTTTCTACTCCCTCCCCTTTCCCAAGTGTTTGCAAAATGGATTCCCAAAGGGAACTCACTGAAGAGCTCAGACTTTACCAATCCACCCTCCTTCAGGATGGCCTCAAGGAACTCCTTGAAGAGAAAAAGTTTGTAGATTGCTCTCTAAAAGCTGGTGACAGAAGCCTGCCTTGCCACAGATTGATTCTGTCGGCATGTAGCCCTTATTTTCGTGAGTATTTCTTATCTGAGCAAAATGAAGAGAAAAAGAAAGAAGTAGTTCTAGATAATGTTGACCCCAACATCCTGGATATGATTGTCAAATACCTTTATTCAGCAAGTATTGATCTCAATGATTCTAATGTGCAAGATATTTTTGCTTTGGCCAGCCGCTTTCAGATCCCTTCTGTATTCACTGTGTGCGTCTCCTACCTTCAGAAGAGGCTTGCTGTTGGTAACTGTCTGGCCATCCTTCGGTTAGGTGTTCTGCTTGATTGCCCAAGACTTGCATTTTCTGCCCGTGATTTTGTTTCAGATCATTTTGTGCAGATCTGCAAAGAAGAGGACTTCATGCAGCTTGCCCCGCATGAACTTATCTCAGTTATTTCACCTGACAGTTTAAACGTAGAGAAGGAAGAACTGGTATTTGAAGCAGTAATGAGATGGGTCCGAACAGACAAGGAGAACAGAGTAAAGAGCCTGGGGGAAATATTTGACTGCATACGTTTTCGTCTAATGCCAGAAAAATATTTCAAAGAACAGGTTGAGAAGGATGATATAATTAAAAGCAACTCAGACCTTCAGAAAAAAGTAAAGATTATTAAGGATGCTTTTGCTGGAAAACTGCCTGACTCTAGCAAAAGCACAGAAAAGTCAACCAAAGGGGAGATGAATGGCGATGTAGGAGATGAAGATTTACTGCCTGGCTACCTAAATGACCTTCCCAGGCATGGCATGTTCGTCAAAGACCTGATTCTTCTGGTTAATGACACTGCTGCAGTAGCTTATGATCCTCTTGAAAATGAATGCTACCTAGCAGCCCTCGCAGAACAGATTCCCAGAAATCATTCCAGTATAGTCACCAAACAAAATCAGGTCTATATTGTTGGAGGACTCTATGTGGAAGAGGAGAACAAGGATCAGCCTTTCCAGTCGTACTTCTTCCAGGTACAAGCTTTATAATTGTTGGTATAATAATAGATGCTTATAAGGGTTACTGAAAAGTGTTGAGTCTCTGCAAGTGGGTTGTCTAGTGTCTTTGTATGGTGATGGAGAGAAGTATCTAGAGAGAGTTATTTTTGTCTCAGAGACAGAAATGAAACTGAGGGCCTTGCATCTTCTTTTTCAAGATTAACCCCTGGTGAGATCTCAGAAAATATTTAAAAGATTAGTATATTCTGTCTAGGCACTGGCTTTCATTAAGGCCCAGATTTTTCTTTGTATAGATGTCTAAATTTAGGTCTAATAATATTTTTGTAAAATACTTTTTGTATATTTTTCCTAACTGTCATGAAAGTTGGAGTGCTTTAGCTGGTTTAGATCTGATGTCTTTTTTTGCATCTGAAATACTTTCATGACAGCAGTAATGTGTGTATTTTAAGTGCAATTTCTGCCACTAAAATTGCAGAAGTCCTTTTTGTTATATCTACATTTGAAAGCCTAAGGGCTTTCATATAAATATGTAATTTAGAGGCAGAAGGTTTTTTTCGTGGCAAACTGTCATTGTCAGTACACTAAATACTAAATGTTTCAACTGAGTTTAATTGTATATCTTTGTAAATCTGTTTAATATAAGGCTGATTAGTACTAACTGTAACTCCACAATATATTTCAGGAAAATTAGCAAAAATGCAGTTTGTCATGCTTATACCTAAAACTAAGTCTGTTGTATTTTAGCTACGTGCTTTGGTGTATATTTAAACTATTTTGTGGTGAATTATGCAATATGCTGCAATATGCCATGTCCTCTCTTTAGGCACACTGGCCTAAAAGGGTAAAAGTAAGTCCTGTTCCAATATGAAATAAAGCACAGTAATAAGCAGTGATAGAATTTTGAAGCCTTCAGATATTAAAAAATGCAAATATTGTTTATAGGAGTATGGCTCACTCATTTCACACACAATAAAAGACTTGGTTTCAGACATTTCTTACATCGATGAGAGGGAAGTTTTATTTTGTAGGGGAGGGACTAACACTGTTTCATTTCCTTAGGTAGGTGTAAAACACCAATCACTGAAGTGAAAAACTTGTTACAAAAATATTCTTCCAACAGAAATAATGCATTGATGTAGTAATGTGTATTTATTCCAGAACTGAATAAGTTTCAGGCTACTAGAAAGGGGCCTCTGAGAAACTAAACCTCAGGACTGATACTAAAAATAGATGAAGTTTTCAAAATTCTACTTTATATGTCGACAACCATTTCCTGAAATCATGTTCGTTTGCTTGTCATCTTTAAGCTTGCTTACTGATGCTGTTCCCTATAGTTACAATACTTGTCTGCATTACCCATGTGGCTGTTGTTCTCTCCAAAATATTAATGCAGTGCCAACCAATGTTCACCTGCTGATTTTCCTTCTGCCACCAGTGAAGCATTGTATTTGGTAGCTTGCAATCTAGGAGAAAACAAGGCTGCCACTGGCTTGAAAATGCATGACAAGTTGATGCCCTATCAGCAGTAGATAAGTCATCTTGAAGACTTATGAAGTAAGCTGTGATCTCTGAGGGGTACATCTCCTCATTACCCCACCCAGATCCAGCTACTGGGGAAATCCATGTCCACAAACTACATTTCACTGTTGCAATAAAACTTTCTGTCCAACAGGGGTGGTCTGTCAAATTTGGGAGATACACTTAGCATGGAAACCTTGACTGTGAACAAGAATGTCACCAAGCTAAATCCTGAACTTTATTTTGACTGAACTTTTTTTTACTTTATATCAAATGCCTTCACACCTACACAAACTCTTATCTTACCCTCCCTTCCTATACCAATGTCCAGCAAATCTATATGCACTAGGTCTGACAAAATAGTTCTTTTTCAGCATTAGAGGTAATTAAGGTTCAATCACAAGTTCTCAGATCAAAACAAAAAATAAGCACCACAGTTCTAGGAAAAGTCTGGTTTATTTTGTCATCTGTCCTGCTGCTACTTCTCCTTATGTTTTCAGCATACTGGATGTTAATTAACCGAGAGAGCCCTGAGAGTGCTACAGTAGAAATGACATCAATATTATTGCTGAGGGAGCTGCAGTGATTTCCTATTTTGCTTAAGAGTGAGGTGGTTTTTTTTGTATTCAAAGATCTGATGAACTTTTGAGGGTATTTGTGATGAAACACACATCTGTTGCCCTAGGGATTGCAAAAGAAACATCTGTGCCATTTGCCATGTGATGTCTCCTGATCAGTAAGAAGAACCGTGTAAGCATGTCTGGCACCTCACCGTAGCCATGAGCACAACCAGCAAAACATACAGGTGTGGAACTGCAGGAGTGGCTGCTCCCTCAGGCAGGAAGAACCACCACTTGTTCTTTCCAACATGAGAGGGAACCAAGAGTGAGGGACCTTTGTGTAAGGAAGAAGAGCTTAATAAAGAGCAAGGAAACAGTGAGGGTGAGCAGACACAAAGAGAGTTGTATGGCATTAACTCTGCTAGATCTCAGCACAATGAAGCATGGGTAGGTAGAAGACATCATTCATTAGCTGCACTGAGGGAAGGGCAGGTTGTTCAGGCAAGCAGATTTGTTGTTGAGAGACACTGAGTGCCAATAGATAAATTCTGTGGAACAATATTCATTGTGTGGATTTTTTATCTTTGCCTTTCCTAACCCTTCCTGTTCTGATGCTCTTTCAGCTGGATAGCATTGCTGGTGAGTGGGTTGCCCTTCCTCCACTGCCGTCAGCCAGGTGTCTCTTCGGGCTGGGAGAGTCAGACAACAAGATCTATGTAATAGCAGGCAAGGACCTTCGCACTGAGGAGTCGCTAGATTCAGTATTGTGCTATGACCCTGTGTATGTTTCAAATTTAATTATGCCCACTGAGGACATGTAGATGGCCCATTGTTAGCTGAAAAAACCTAACAGTCATCTTCTTGTTCCAGGGCAATGAAATGGGGTGAGATCAAAAAACTGCCCATCAAAGTATATGGCCATGCAACTATCTCAAACAATGGATTGATATATTGTCTTGGTGGAAAAACTGATGATAAGTGAGTTTCTAAGTCTTTTTATGACAATAAATAACATTATCTTCTTGGTCCTTAATAGATAATATGTCCTCACACTCAAAAATGAGGGTTTCCCTTTTCTGCATGTCTGGATTAAGGTTGCTAACAGTCTGGCAGAGGGGAACACATTATGGTATGTAGGATATATTTTTTGGTGATAAGGTAAATTACATATAAATTGTAATCCAACTTGCTATTTTAATAACCATACTTATTTCCAAGGCAAATTTTACTTACACTGCAGACAAATTAGTAATACATAGATATGAGGACCTTCACTGAAAGTATTCTTTCCTTTTAGGTAGAAATACCTAGGTGCCCTGGAATTACAGTCTCATTTTTACCAATTTTCTGGCCTGTGATACCTGTTATACCTTATTGGGTATGACATTAGGAAAATAAAATTTTCACTCACACTGAACATGGCATGGTAATTTTTAAGTGTTTTATAGGGGATATTTAAGATAAAAGTTTGTCATATCAGCCGAAACACCATCATAATCTTTCTTTTACATAACCTTTGCTATATATTCCTCCACAAATCCATCTGAATACAATATGCTGGGAAAGAACGTTGTCTTTCTCCTCAAAAGTACAGTGAAATGGCTGCCCTGTGTAATGTAAACCACATTTGATTTAATCCTATGGATGTGAGTAATGCTTTGTAGACATTGCAAGGATTCTCAGATTAGATACAAGAAAGGATTCTCCAGGAGAGGGAAGAGGTGGTATAGATAAACCCATACAGTCTACCTCAATTATATCTACTTGGAAGTCAGAAGTTCATTAGAAATGATCACCAGTTTTCTTTTTGCTCCTCAGGAAATGCACTAATAGATTATTTGTGTACAATCCCAAGAAAGGAGACTGGAGAGACCTGGCTCCAATGAAAGTGCCTCGCTCAATGTTTGGAACAGCCATCCATAAGGGCAAGATTGTCATTGCAGGTGGTGTCACTGAGGAAGGCCTTACTGCATCTGTTGAAGCTTTTGATCTGACCACCAATAAGTGAGTGGAATATTCAAGCCACTTTAATCAAATGTTTTAACATCTAGGCTTTTAGGAGCCCTGAGATAAGAGTCACAAAGCTGTTTAGGTACCTATACTCCCACTGAGACATCTCGATTAAAGTCACATCTTCAGCAGCACAGTAGCATAATAACAGTAGCAGTTTACAGAGTGGGTCTCTAGACATTTTTCCTGCACCCACACATACTCAAATTATTATGCTAATGCCATTTGAAATAAATATGCATTTTGGAAACTGTAGGGAGAAATGAGAATAACTGGAGAATATGTCTGTATGAACCATATTGCTGAACAATCAGGGAATCTGTAAGAAGTCGTCCCTGAGAAGAGATGTCTTAACAGTGTAATTGTGTCACTTAAGAGTTGCAGAAGTCCCTGAGGGGATGGAGACACTGGAACTTACTGCTGATAAATCTCAGAATTTTTTCCTTTTACTAAACCATGGTCTTGGTACCTGAATGTGTTGCCCAGAGAAGTATTTTAGTGCATTCAGTTTACAATATTTCTTATGTGTTTAACTTGACTTTTTCTTTTCATCCTTAGATGGGAGATAATGCCTGAATTTCCCCAAGAGAGAAGTTCCATTAGTTTAGTCACTTTAAGCGGAGCTTTGTATGCTATTGGAGGCTTTGCAATGATTCAACTTGAATCAAAAGAATTTGCACCTAGTGAAGTCACTGATATATGGAAGTAAGTTTAATTTTAGTCACTCTTTCCTGGTAAGAAGTCTTATCTAAAATTTATAGGTTTGTAGGCTCTGGAGGCTAACACTGTTTTTTTGTTTAACTCTGAAAATGATCCATAGCACAGGCTGTAAAGCATTTGTTGACCAATAGAAAAGTTTGTCAGAGAGTAACAAACATGAGACCTGGATCTAATGACTACTTCCACCAGCTAATTATTTGACCAGTCCAAGTCACGATCTTCAGCTTCTTTAGAAGAGTAAATTGCCATCTGTTGGCAGGTTTAGCCTTGCCAATAAAAACATTATTTTGTGACACTGTGATGAAGAGAAGCATGTATATACAGAGGCCTGTACATACTGATGTGTTGATGGTCAAATGAGTAACTGTTCCAAGAGAATCAGAAGTCCCTATCTCCTAGGGTTTTTTGAGCTAATCACAGCAGCAGTGATGAGACATCATATCTCTGCTGCAACTCTTAGTTATTAATGTAAATTCAGAAGCTTTAGATGGCAGTAGGAAGGAAAACACCCCCAACTTTTTACGCAAGAATCTGAAGAAATTCAGAAGGGATGCTTAAGGAGGAAGTTTTTTTAAAGCATGACACAGGTCAGCAACAAGTTTTAGGACCAGGAAAAGAATAGCTTGTGTGCAAGAACATCTTTCTGTTCTGGAGTAGAGGACAAAAGCAGCCTTTTGTGGCACCCTTCAGCACGTGGTTGCTACAAGCCTTTGCAATGGGTGGATTATCCTCCTTTTCATGTATGTGTGCTGAAGCATCAAACTCAAATTTAAAGAAGCTATTTTCTAACTTTTTTTAAAATGCAGGTATGATGATGAGAAAAAAGAATGGGTTGGCATACTGAAAGAGATCCGATATGCTACTGGAGCCTCCTGCCTGGCCACACGCTTAAACCTCTTCAAGTTATCAAAACTGTAAACAAAATGTTGGAAGATATGATATGGTGAGGGAGTTTTGATAGGCTCTTCTGGTTTTGTTGCATGAAAATGTCCCCAAATTGTACAGTTTTGTAGCAACATACTAGTCATACTGGGAACTGTTAGATAGTTCATTTGTCTGTCCACTTCTTAGGATACATCCTAGCTAACCAGCAACCACTGAATTTTTGACAGTGTTTAAATTTCTAAAGGGTCGTAATTAATGTTGATTAGATTAAGATTTTGGCAAGAATTCAATTTTCCACTCTGTCAAATTGCAAACAACACAAGTTAGCCTTCCTGGCACTCAATACAATCCAGGTATTGGTGCCTTGTCCTCCAAACAGTGTGCACAAATTGTTAAGCCAATACAACTAATAGGTAGCTAATTTTATTCTAACTGGCTGTTTGTATGGCCAGATTTCCCCTTTTAGTAATGTATGTAAATCCTGCACTCTTCAGTGAAATATTCTCATCACAGACCTAAAAAAAAAAAATTAGCTTGGAATTGAAATTAATGTTTTAAACAAAAGTGGCTTAACATTATGTGGCCTAATAAATGCCAGTCTCAGCCAAAGCTATACTAGTAGACAGAGGAGAGGGTAGAGAGAGTTCATAAGGTTGGTAGCTCTACTGTTTTACCTACTATGTTTAGACTTCTGGTAACAAGGATTTTCCACTTTTTTAATGCTTTTATATTTATTTCCAAAGCAAATATTTTATGGAAGTTTTTCTCAGAGATCTGAGGCCAATAACAAGCATTCATGAAAAAGTCCTAAAAGAACTATCTTTAGCAAATACCTGTGACAGAGAAGACTTTTTCATTTACTATAGAATTGATGCATTTTGACATTGAATCTTTTAACAATTAAACTTTGTTTTTAAAACTATAAAAGTATCACTTGGTGGCGTCTTTTTTTGGTGATTAGCTCATCATCACTATCATATTGACAGGACACATCTCTTAGTACAGCCTTAGCCCAAAATAGAACACTCAGTTTTCTCCAGAGCCTTCTTACCATTTTTTTGTTGAGTATCTCTTCAAAGGATTTCTCCATTGCATAAACAGGGTGTCATCAATCTAAAGAATTACATAAATTTAAATCTAAACTGGAAAAGGCCACCACACCTGATTGAATAGCAATGCCAGCTATAAAATGACCCCTTGCATTGCCCTCCTATGAAACAGAAGTAAACACATGCAGAGGCACAGCCATCATAGTTCATTTCAGTATATTATTGCCCACTACTACTTAATCTGTGGGGCATTTTCCCTTTAGTACCCAAATCTGCAGCTGTGCTTAGCACCTATTTTTATTGGCTCCAGTTAGATCACTGGTTTATACCACTCATCTGCTCTAACACTTGTTGACTTAATATAGAAAGAATGAGTGCAAAGAATCAAGGACAACACATTTTATTCAATTGCTTTTTTTTTTTGCCTTTCTTGAATGCCTTTTCTGGACCACTCATAACAAGTTTTAATCCTCTTCCCATTGTGCATACTCATTACTTTATCCATACATAATTTAAAGAAAACTGGCTTGGTACAGTGACTGCTAGAACCCTGAAAAGCAGGGTTCAGCTCAAACATGACCACCCTGACTGATAACTTCAGCCACTGCCACCTTTCTTACACTCCAAGGCTGCTACTGGAACGCTGTCTGTACAGAAGCAGAGTCATGCAAGACCTCTTTGACAGGTAGTCCACCTTCTGAAATACTAACCCATATTTATGATTGTCTTCTCCATTTTATACAAAATATAATACACATAGAATCTTTCTATGTGCTGTGCCCTCAATGACATTTCCTCGAAGCAGTCATTACATCTTAGAGCCCTTGTCCATTTGATAGCCCTATGTGTCTAGAATACCATCTACTAGTTTTGTAAGTCATCCCACAGACATGAGGGCTGCCTTAGGAGGAAAGTACCTTACAGCTTAGATCAGTTCTGTTGGTTTGTCCTGACTTTCCATTCCTGTCCTGATTTGTATTCAGTTAATAAAACATTTTTCTTCTGCTACTGAATAGTAAAAAAAAAAAAAGGTGACAGCCAGATGCATAATGGCCAATTCAGATATGCAGTTTCTTATCTCTGCCAGGTTTCAGGTGAAGTGGTAAAGAATGTGTCCTGCTTCTACTAAATAAGCAAGAAAACATATCCTCATTGCACATGTGAGAAAACAGGCACAGCTGGCAGTCACCATAAGGTGATGGCAGCTGTAGGCACAATGTGGCTGCCTCTGGAAATGGGATGATTTGCCAAGCATGACACCCCTGCAGTTATTGCTCTACAATGAACATTCTCCTGGTTATTCCACTTCTTCCTTCTACAGTGTCTTATACCTCCTGCACAAACCCTGGCTGGATTTTCCAGTATGTGACGGTGTTCCAGAAGGCTCAGCCAATCTTCTGCACACACCAGATCACAGGGTAGGAGAAGCAGCTGGAGGTTCCTCACCACACAACACTCTCCCCCAGCACAGTTCCCCACAGTACCTATGTGCTGAGAATGGAAACTGAATGGCTCTAAAAGCAGCCTTATTCTTAGAAAATGTGCATTTCAGTTTCTTGGTTTCAGAGTGCAGATACTGTTTGATTCCTAACTGCTCATTCTGTCACATGCTGGAGGACAGACATAGTTTCCAGTAGACTGCTGACTCCATTCTCCTAGTAAATAGTATTTCCAACTTTTTCTGTGTAGAGTTTTATGTCTGGCCAAGCCTCTGCGCTATTTATTTAGGATATAATAGTGTAATTTGATTGGAAAACTGTGCTGATATTCATGTGCTCATAACAGCTTCCAGATAATGAGAAATTTTAAACATCACATTTTCACAGCCCACTATAACCTGCCTTTTGCAATCCCTAACGAAATGAGGACTAAATCTCTTTACATCTGATGACCTTGGCAAGCCTTGGTCCAGCTGATACAGATAAAGAGATTTTTGAAACTTAAGTATTCCAGGATTACAAGACGTTTGGTGGTACTTAAACTGTTTTTATAAAAGTACTTTACACTGCATGTCAGATATCACTGTATTCCATACAGCTGCTGTCTCAGGTATTCCAGCTGTTCACCTTTTGTTGACAGAACCATAGAATTCCATTCGAAGTGAGGAATCTGTAGAACAGAATGGTACAAGTAAGCCACATACCATATAAAAGCAAAGAAAAGGCTCTCTGACTTCTGTTGTTCTTCACTTGAAGATATTTACCACCTGTGTCCTTCTAAAAGCCTGGCTTACTCTAATGCTGAAAAGATCAATTTCTTACTGTAAGAGTCTCCTTTTTGTAAGTACAGTCAGTCTGCTTCCAAAAAGCAGCACAGTTGCAGAGATATAAAACAGATGTCCACACAATACAGGCTGTGACAACTCCGTTACACACTCCCATCTTTTAAAACCCAAATTGAGAGAAAAATCCCCAGTCACTAGAGTTTGTAATGCTAATGTATCAGACTGGAACGGTGTATCAGTAGTATAACATGAGAAAGGAAGATTATTCTGTTTAAAAAAAAAAACCCAACCAACAAAATTTAAGCTTAAAGAAGGATTCTAGATAAAATTAGGTAATTAAATATATAGGAGCCTCTGCATTAATGAGTCTCCAATTCCCAAATGCTTCAGTGCTGGTAGTGAATTACATCTGGCCTCTATGTTCTCTGTCACAGCACTATCATTGCAGCAGACAAACAGCATCCATATCCCATCTGACAGCTGCCAAATTGTCTTATCACTCAAGGAGGGTATGTTCAATCTTTTTCTACCATAGAAATCATCAGTGAATTGAACTGAAACTCTAATTTGACTTCTCCTTTACTCAGGCTACAATGAGGTTGCTAGATTGCCTGCAGTAAGGTCAGACTGGGACCTTTTGACTTCAGTTTTGCTTCACCCTCTTTCAGAGAAGATGTGAGTTCTGTGAAGTCCTTACACCATTTTGAGAACAGCTTTGTTTTAATCCCCTAAATACAAAAATTGCTCTCTCCCAGTAGGTACTTTCAACAATAAAACTGTCTCTAAATCTGTTGCAAGGAAAATGGATCATTTTGTACTGCTGATACAATAGCAATACAACAGTATTGCTGACTGCTCACCTGAATGACTCGGTACCCCAGAATTTCCAGGTGTCGCTTTTTCACTGCAGGTTCTCCTTTCAGATGACGTGAATAATCTTTGCTAAAAGCTTTTGAATCAAGAAATTCCAAAGCAATTCTGCAAACAGTAAAAATGTGCATTTACTTCCAGGTCCTACCTGAATAGCAAGAAGTGATAGTTCTAGTTCAGTACTGAAAGTTGCAGCAAGACTAGATAAACCTAACAATTCTCAGAAAACAAAAATTAAACAACTCCCTGGACTTAGACAAAACATTTTCCTCCTTTTTATCTAGAGATACTTGAATTCAGAAAAAGCATTTTCTCCCTGCATCTGTTTTTGTTCCAATGGTAAAAACAGCTAACCAGCATTTTCAAGGCTTATATTTGAAAAGGTGGGAAGAAAACAGTATTCCAATCTCATGAAACACATGTCAAGAACTTGTACTGGGTTTGGCTGGGATGGAGGTACACTTCTTCATACCAGTTCGTAGGATGCTGTGTTTTGAACTTGTGACCAGAACTGTTGTTAACACGCCGATATCTTGGCTACTGCTGAAAAGCACTTGCACAGCATCAAGGCCTTCCCTGTTTCTCCCTCTGCATCCACAGTGCATACAGGCTGCATTGACAACAGGTTGGGAAGGGACACAGCTGGGAGGGAACCTCAGCTGCCTAAAGTGGTATTTCACACCTTACAACATCATGCTCAGCAGTAAAACAGAGGGGACTTTTTCCCACACAGCCATTGCTCTGGCACAGGTCTGCTGTAGGTGAATGGCTGCATGGCCATCGATTGCTTTGTTTCTCCCTCCCCCTTCTTTTTCCTCTCCACTTATTAAACTGTCTTAATTGCAACCCAGGAGTTTTCTTCCTTGTTGTTACCCTCCACGTTCTCTCCCCCATCACACTGCAGGGGCATGAGTTATGCCATGCAAATAGGAGGGAGCAGCTGTGGCTAACCCACCACACCCCTGAAGGCTAAACCTCATTAGACTTCGGAAAAAGGAACAGAACATTAGGACATAAGCATCAAAAACCAGCCTAAACTGGATGTAAGCTTGGAATAGCTAATGTGCAAGAATTCAGTGTACTGACCTTTCAGCTCCTGGTGGCAGAGCCTTTCTCCCTTCATCCTTGATGTCATGTCTCAAGTGTATTCCCCCCACACCACCCAAAGCTATATTCTGAGCCATATAGGAAAGAGGTTTTTTATTTACATCCAGGACACACTCAAAATCTGCCAGAAAACAAAACAAACCTGTTTACTGACAAAATAAAAATGAAAGTATTTGATCTGTACAATGTTTACTTCTAGAAAAACTGATAGCCATAATTAGAGTTACCAACATTATTTATATGATAAAGAATGTTTTGGAAACTGTATTTTATACAACAATTTCTTCTTTGCAATATCTTGTGTTATTTTGGAGTCATATGACCAGGAGCTTCCTAATCTTGAAAATAAGAGTGATATGAAAGGACTCCATAACAATTTTTGGAGTATTAACTTCTTACCTATTTCATAGTAGTATGGTGTGAGAACAGATATTCTTGAATAACGGCTCCCTCCTAAGATCTCTGTCAGCATTCTGTGAATATGCTGTCGCTGTGGATTTATTTGGCTCATGCCTACAAAGACAAAATAAAGAATTCATACATCAAAACTTCCACAGCCAAAATTCTGAAAATAGTGCTTTGAGACATTGTATTTTTGACAGCCAGGCTACTGAATTAAATCTTTTCCACAGATCCCAAGTGCTATTCCATCATAATTCAGAGACAAAGTGCTCATATTTTAGCTAGAAAGTGGCAAGTGCATGCTATTAAGTAAATTTCAAATCCAGAGCTTAGATCCCAGGATTTTTTCATTCACATACTACAAAACCTCAGGTTTTAGGTTTCACCTGGTGGATTTTGTTTGCTTTTAGTTATGTTTAGACATGTATTTACTCACCTTGGGTTTATTAACAGCCATACCCTACTATCTGCCACTTCTCTGTCCATTGCATATTAACACCTTGCTCCATCTTCTGTCTTAAAAACAAAGTAGCTGAGTTCTGTGGATAGTGCAGCAGATCTCCCCATGAGAATTAGTGGAGGAGATACTGTGTTTGCATTAGACAGATTCTGAATTGATTACTGTTCTGAAAGATCTCAGCTGCTACACTTGATCACTAGCCTACTTCTCTATCTCTCATCCCTGATGGATCTTGATTCTTGTGAGGAAGAAGGGAGGATCAAGTTCAAAAGGAGAGAGTAAAAATGTTTACCTTGAAAAATTTAAGTCAAATGTTCAGTTTTGTAAGTGAAGCAGGGAGCAAAATGACCCATCTCCTCCAGTACAGAATTATCTTCTTCCTGCCTTTCCATCCTTTATGCCATATACACTGTTTCTGTGTATTTAAATTTTAATTCTTCTGCAGAAATATCCCATATCTACTACATTAACTCTCACAAGGAAAACCAGTTTGCTCCCAGTTGCAGTACTAAGTGGTTGCACTTTCCAAGAATACATCTCAGCAGAGAGGGGTGTGCCTTCTATTGTGTGCTAGTGTCAGTATCACAGTTTTAGAAGAAACAACTGGTATATTTCTAAAAAAATAGACTATTAAGAGTAACAAGGGCAGTTTTTCCTGTCCTAAATTACTTACTGTTATGAAAGACACGTTGGCAGTATGGCCCATGAAACCAAGGGATGTGAAACTCTGGGCATTCCAGACAGACTGCTCTGTTCAATTTCATGAGGCTTGAGTGGACTCTCTGCTTCACTGTATCAGGCAGGACTAATTAAAAAAAAAAAAAAAAAAAAAAATAGAAATGTGTGAACTGAAATGTGAAAAATCCAACAAATTGAACAAAACAGTAACCTCTGATTTTTTTACTAGAAATGCAAATATCTGTATACTATGGCATTTATAAAACTCATGCGGCAGAATTTTAGAAAAGTTCTCAAAATCCCTGAGAAAATAAATGAAAATAACACAGTCCTGCTGAACATTAAGAACAACAGCAAGACAAAAGACAGAAATTGCTTCTATTGTGTAAATTTAATTAAGTAGTTGAGGGCAAAATGGCAAGATTACATTGATAATGAACAATGTAGTGTTAGAGAGGAATGAAACAGTCAAACAGTCTCTTATTTAGAGAGAAGAGGTAAGATACATTTATTTCAGACAAGAATCCTACATAATTCCTTCAGCTTTGTGACTACTTCTAGTAATAAACACCACAGTCAGGTAATTTTATTTCCAATAAAACTGAAGAATTATTAAATACTTAGTGCAATAATTTGACTATAAAATTTGTTTTATATTACCTTCTCTCATCTGCAATACAGGTCTGTATTTTTAAAACCAAGAACATATTTTTGTTCATTCCTTCCCT
This sequence comes from Peucedramus taeniatus, assembly GCA_013400575.1. Lineage (NCBI taxonomy): Eukaryota > Metazoa > Chordata > Aves > Passeriformes > Fringillidae > Peucedramus > Peucedramus taeniatus. The sequence goes on along the minus strand of WBNO01002169.1, from coordinate 105,674 downwards.
TTTAGCACTCAAATTATATTATAAAGAAGGTGTCTTTCCCAAAAGCAGAATCATTTAAAGAGTAATTCTATATCTCAAGTCACATATAAGTCCAGATTGCATTTTATGCCAAATGCTACACAATCAAATTCATCAAAAGCTAGATAGCTACCTTTAAGTTGGGCATCCAATTTGCTTAGGAAAGAAACATTAAATATCGTCATTATCAGAACTGGAGGAAAATACCCAGCCATTGCCAAAACATGACCAAGCAGCACCAAGTGGTAAGTTTCAAGATGACCTTGAAAAACCAGAGAGAAACCCATATTAACAGATGACAAAGTTGAAAGGATTTGCAATGCCCTTTCCTTGGCCTCTCAAATCACCTGATTTTCTCTCTCAATGTACGGCACAAATCCATACACGCTTCCTCTACAATTTTAACTATTTCTTTGTGACGAATCGCAAAATGTGTCCTGTTCCCAACTCCTTGGGGAACACAACAATTCTATCCAATAACAGCACAGTGAATTAATCAGAATTTTCACTTACATTTTACTATGCCAAAAAATCCTTTGCTAGTCCCTTATCAACAGTCATTTTTAACAGGTGAAACAAAAGCCAAAATTGAATATTTGTCAGGGTTTAACCCCAGTAGGCAGGGTATTAGCAGTAACATACTTACCTTTTCTTTGCTTAACAAAAGTACCACTCTATTCCCATTTTCATTCAGTAAAAATCTTTGTCTATTGCACTTACTCAAGTTAGAAGTAAGATGTTTGATACAACTCTTAAAGAATTCTTCATTGTCAGGAGGATCATAATTCAAAGCAGAGAAAAGGAAGAGAATAAAATAGATTTCAGAGGTGGGAATCTGAAAAAAAAGACATCCTAAATCAAGTTACTGCAAAAAATCCTAATACTGCTTTATAATAAAGAAAAGCTATATAATTAATTCAGAATTTGGAAATTTAGGAGTAGATGAACTATTTTCTAATTTTTTTCTTTGGTCAACTTTTCCTGGAGAAAATAATAAAAAAATAAAATTGTTGAAATTGCAGGCACAACTAAAACTTAAAATTTATTTCATGTAGACAATCCAAGTGTTTCTATACACTTAAAGAACCTTTTAAGAAGGCTTTGCATTAAATGTTCTTAAATAAACTAAACTGCAACAGAATAAAATTGAAGTTTTATATGAACACCAGATTGAGAAGGAGAAAAAAGATAGTAAGAAAAAAAGAGTAATTTTGACCAAATAGACAGGCTATTGGGGAAATCCCCACAACAATTAATACTGTTAAAATATCCACCATGAGATGTGATTATTTATCAAGAAGTTTAAAAAAAATTAAGATGGTCAAATGTAAAGTTGAATCTAGATGATTATGGCTCATCTAACAATAGTGAACAATAAAAATAAATGAAAATAAATGAAAATTAATGATAAGTGCAAATTTATACACATAGAAGTAAAACAGCTTTAAGCGAGCACAAAAAAAGATGATCTCCAAATCAGCTACACTGATAAAAAACATGTGGAGATTGTGCTCTGAAACACATCAACTACTAATGTGTCCTTTCTTATTGAATAACTCACAGTAGATAGAAAGAAAAACTGTGACACCTTGTCTATATTTTCAACAGTCAAAGACGCTATTCTGTCAAATAATGCAGGACAACGGTGCTCTGATTTTATGAGAAAAAAAGATAAGGGTAAAACATTTGCCCATGTTATTTGATCTATCAAGTGTTGACACATGGCCAGAGTTTCCTCATTCAGGGCTTCTTCAAACCACTCTCCATTCACATATGGAAGTTCTTCCAAGAGAAGATTTAAGTTTTTGGCTTTCTGAAGCCTCTGAAATCCACAGTCATTTAGTTTTTGCAGAAGCTTGGCACATAGCTCAGAACTGTTTTGCCAGTGCAACTGGCTGTGATGATTCCACTTCACAAGAGCTGTAGCAATGCAATTCAAATGATGGAGTCTGCATTGAGGTAAAACTGCTGCTGCTTTGTTTATAATCATTTCCTCCACTTGAAAAGAAGGAAGCATGGCCAGAACACGAATTATGGCTGCAGTATCAGCAGGTATCACACTAGATTTTAAATAACTGGAAGAGAGATAGAAATAAAAAGTCCATCAGTATTGACAATGTGCAAATATTTAAACAAAATGAAAAAAATTACATGCTTGAAACTTCTAATTTGGAAGTCAAAAGCTGCACATCCAATATAAAATAAGCAGAATATTAATGACTTGGCAGAAATCCACATGTCTTTTTTTCAGTGAGATTAACTTCTTCCTTCTAATTTATTCAAAACTGAAGAAGGGGAAGAAGACAATGAGCAGATCAGTCAGCTGGTGAGACTCCACCTGTTATTGATAAATACAGAACTTCTTAGTAAGGCCAGAAGGTCCGCATTTGTCAAGGTTATCTGTGGATTTATGGGCCTGATTAATTTCTATGATTTCTGTCCTAGGGAGCACCAGGTTTTGAGGAGTCTGAGGAACATGGAGACATCATCCACTAAAAAAAATGTACAGCCAAGGCACTACATTCCCATAGAGGCTGAGCAATGAAAGCAAGATCTCGTCTGGCAACTTTCTGTTGTTCTGTACAAGTCTAAGAACTAACTGGACAGTTCTTCATTCAAAAGAGTACTTCTGTGTCACACTTTCATTTGTCCCAACCAAGGCATTCTCTTTTTCATTGCTTCTTCTGTCAAACATCAAACACAGTATTATTATCTACCCATCCTATCAAATACCAATCAAAATTTATTGTCATTTCAACATCATTATATTACAGTGGTCAAAAGAAAAAGAGAAAAAATATTCTTTAAAAGTATCATATATATAAGCAGATACTGTTGCGTTTATACTCAAGACAATATCTACTTTCCATCTTTTGATTTACATGTTTAATAGAATCAAATACTGGTAACAGTTTGTTACTGCTTTGTATTTTATGGAAACAAAACACTAACATCTTAGACTGCTATTTAAAATCTTAAGTAGAGAACTGTTTAAAACTCAAATAGCTACCTTTCCAAGAATACACACTTACCCTAATAGTAACATTCTTAGTTTGGCAAACAGCTCCAGATCCTGGCAATGCAACACCACCAAGTACTGTGTTAACTTTACCAACTGTAATACATGATAGCTATCCAAGTGCTTGTGCAGAACAGAAGCCATTCTGAATACAAGGAGGAAAAGATTACATGGTATTAAGCTAATACAAAAGATACTGCAAACTCCAACATGCCACATGAAACAGAGATGCCTTGTGGTGCACAGTACCTGTGTGGAGGGTTTTACACACCTGCATTCATCTCCATACCGATTTTGACACTATTCCACCTAGAGCAGCCTCTCTTCACTTATTGAATTGCGAAATAAAGTCCTCATCACAACAAATCACCTACTTCACACTACAAATTTCTGTTGCAGATTTCACAATCAGTTAAATTTAGAGTGGACCAAGAACATAAACTAGAACAGCATCAGCAGCTTCAGCACCACCACACTCACATAACAGTGATCGCTACAGATGTGTTGGTCTAAAGCTGCAGAGAGGGACAGATTTGTAGGGAAAGATAATATGTTATGACCTTCTTTAGACAGTGAGACTCAGAAAGAACAGGCATTAATTCACCTATCTTCCTTTTAGCATGCCTTCGTGCCACAGAACAAAAGTATGTCCTTTTTCTTTCAAGGATCTATTTGATTCATACCTTCAATCCAATAACTGTTCACAACCTGCACTTAACTCTGCTGTATCTCTGACATATCTAATGCTACATCTTCTGTACCTAAAACATCAGTTTCTTTTCCATTCACTGTAGTGAGGATATGTTCTCTGCAACTTACTACGTTTCATTTGCACTCTCACGAGTTTATAGTAATTGTTATAGGCTAAGTTTAGTGCAAGAGGATCACATATTTGTAAATTAGACACTATACAACAGTAAGTTAGTATGGGTGAAATGCCTTTCTTTGAAATTCCTAAATTGCCTCAATTATTTCTGGGTCAAGCTGCAATATTCTAGAATCTGTAATAGTCAATAACTTAGTGTATAAGCATTTGTGTGCAAGTGATGCACCCACCACTCCTACCTTGCTGGATATGTCATAGTTTTCCACACTAAATGGAAGTTTGCCTAGAGAATACAAATTCTGAATAATAAAAAAAAAATTACTTTTTGAGTAGATGAGAATTTCTGCATTTCATTTTCCGCATAGTCTTCAGTATCATCAGTACTTGGTGACTGCTAAATTCCTCTGCCATGTTTGCTGCAGTTACCAACAACCTAAAGAGGAAAAGACATATTTTCCAATGAAAAACAGCTGAAAATCTCTGGCAAATATTGTAGCCATTTTTTTTACCTATGAGGAAAAGAACCAAAGACTCTTTCTGGAAGCAAAATTCTCCCAAACTAGAGACTTTTGTTCTGTGGACTTTTCTCCTGAACAGTTGGTCTGTCTAGCACAGATAAAGGGGTGTGAGTGTGTTGGATCAGTGCACATTGTTCTGATGTTAGAAAACAGCAAGTCCAACAATTCTAAAAGTAGACAAGAAGTGGGGAAGGTACTCTAGCACACAAAAGAATTCATGATCATTCAGCAAGCTACAGGTAACAAAATCAAACATGAACTGAGCTGGTTCTCTGGTAATTAAAGCCAGTGTTTATCACAAACAATATAAATTTAAAAAAAATAAAAGCTTTTGGAACTAAATCAGCTATGGCAAAACCAACACAGGCTTGCAGCATGTCCAAATCTCTGAATAAAGGAAATGTTCATGAAGAGAAGTATGAAAATATGACTCATTGTAATTAATACAGAAAATTCTGCCTGGAACTGCAAGCTTTGAGAGATGCATGAGTAATATCACCCCCAAATTGGATTTTGTGGCACAAGAAAAACAGGCAGAGAAAAAAAAATCTGTCACACAATACTGTGCTCTAAATAAATGCTGAAGTGTTCCCTGATCATGATCTTTCATAAAGAACAGGATGTCAGCAATCTAGTATAGGACAAGACTCAGGCTTTTTCAGCTACTGACAGTCTTAAAAAGGAAAAAGCAGCACATATCACTGCATATATTTCTCAGAAGAAGGACAGAAAGGTTTTTACTACCACCCAGTGTGCAAGGAAGGCTGCAGTCTAAAAGACAGAGCTACAGGATGGCCTTGCACAGCAGCATTCACACCCCTCCTTGATTGATGGATCTGATTCAACTTCTTAATAAAACATACTGCTTTGACAGTGTTTACATGATGAAATCATCCATTGCTACAACATTACAACCAGGAAACCTATGGCTCAGCTCACAGATGGGCTCAGAAATTCCTCCAAACACTGGTACATTTTTAATTTCTGTGTAAGAATACATATATCATAAATAAGACAAAATGATTAATAAACTTACCTTTCTCTAGCCTTGGATCCTGCCATAGGCCCAAGAGAAAAGAATAATTTTGCAAATGTTTCAGGATCATGATAATCATCTACAGTTTCAGATAGCAGCTGTTTAGCAATCAAGCGAAATTCAGCATTGTCAAAGCCCAGCTGCTCATACAGTCCAAAAATATGACTAATACTGTGTATATCAAGATGGGAGGCACTTTTAAGGAAAATCCTGTTGCATTTTTCTAGCATCGGATGATATCTCAGTTTAACATTCTGGAGAAACTGTAATATTCTTCTGGCATAGTTGAAGTGGACTTCATGCCCTTCTTCTAAGAGCTGTTCAGCTTTGTGCAGTAATCGATCTCGAAAACTCTCTGTGATAACTTCAGATATGCTCATCATCAAAACTGACAAGATCCTAAAAAATTCAAAAGAGGCTATATATTTACACGTTGAACCTAGTAAGCAATACATTTTATATTAAATGAAGTGCAGAAAGAAAGGAATGGTAGTTGAGGTGCTGTTGGCTTCTGTGCAAAAAGGATTTTAAATCTAATGCAGAAAACATGGATGAGTAAAAGCCATTTATCCTACTAAAGTAAAAATTCTGCTTTCAGTGAACTTCTGAAATGATTCTAATTTTTCAGCCATCTCTTACAAAGTTATGCATGATAAAAGCATTTGCCTAAGGCAAGACCCTGATTTGCCTGATTCATATTTGCAAAAATATCTTTAATGTTCAATAGACACTAAAGAAGCCTGAATAATTCACAAGTGACAGGATGGGGAGAAGAGTCATTGTCACTCCTAAAGAAAGAATCCGTTCCTAAGGGAATAAAACTTACGACCACAGAGAAAATGATTTCAGTAAAGAAATGCAGTCCTGTTCAAGGAGTTTCATAAGCAGGCTCCTCACATCTGAAAAAATCAGTGTTGGGACTGCCGGTGCTATACAAAGCAGAAAAAAGAAAGAGAAGCCTTTGCTGTAACAGCCCCAGGGGAACAGAAACAAGAAAAAAATTAGCTTGGTCTTCTTTGACTAGGGCTATGTTTAAAGTAGTTTAAATATGAAGGTAATGTGTTAGACATGCTAATAGGAGAATTTATTAATTCAACACGACCAGAAAAGCAATGCTCTGAAGATAAATAAACACAATATTGCTTTAAAACTCCTTAATGCTGTTAACAAAGACATGTCATAGTAGAGAAACTATCAATTTCAAGGGAGAAAAAAGGGAGAAAAGCATCTTCTGGTGAATCAATTGCCTCTAAATTACCAAAAAAAGTCCATGTTTAGAATCAGGATATTGCTGATTGTAAATATCTGCTGTAGTATAAGTAGAACAGTGGAAATTAATTAAATTTTTATAAACTAAACAATCTAGCCATAGTTTCAATCATTTAGACTGGTTATAAGGAAATTCATTGTAAAGTCATTGGGAAAATGCATTCTCTTGTCAATCAATGCACAAGTACAAAACATTTCTTTCCCACAAACCCCCCACTGAAGCAAAGCAACCTCTGGTTGAGAAAAAGGGAAAGTCTTCAGAAAAGACAGACCAGTAATTGCAACATTTTGCTGCTTCTAGTTCTGACACATACCTTATATCCTGTATAGAATCCAATTTCATGTCCACAATATGAGCTACTTGTCCAGTTATGGGACTGAAGTGCCTGTGTTGCTTGTATAAGCACAGAGCGAATTTAGACAGAGCAGGCAAATTAAGCCTGTCAAGACATGAAAGACATTCTGACAGGATATCTACCTTTTATTTCTAGTCAATAACTAAAGACAAAAATCTATTTTAACAATTACATAAAAACCAAAGTTATAGTCAAATTACAAAATAAGGAAACAAAGTATCTAAGCAAAAAACCTAGGTGTTTAATATTAAAGCATGTTGTGTATATAGAGTTCTACAAGAATTAGTTGTTCTTCACTTAACCAGCTTAAGAAATCTATAAAGATTATATTCTCAGGCAATGATGTCAAATGGATAAAAAGATAGTGAGCAATTTATTACTTGAATATAATTTTGTTTTCAAGCTACACTGTATTTATTTACTTGTCAAGATGCTCCACATATTAAGAAGAGGCAATTCTGTGATGCTGGTGCCAAGATTGACATTCGGTTCTGCCATTATCCCAAGATTAAAGAGTGAAAACTACAATATCCCTCCTCCAAAAAGAAATCAAAAGAAGACAAAAAAAACCACAACAACAAAATGCACAAAGGGAAAATGTTGCTGTTTAAATACAAAATGGTTTTATAAAAATTGAGATAAGTATTGTTCTAATAACCATTTAAGACCTAGGCAGCAAGCACTGAGGTAAAATTGCCAATATAAAAACCTGCAATTCACTTCAAACACATAAATCTACACAGACAATATATTTAAAAATCTCAAATGTTGGACCCTGTTGTTGCAGTATCTGAATCTCTCAAGCATTTGTTTACCAATGTCTATATGTATAATTTTCAAAACCTTCAAAAATACAACTGACATTTAAAATACTCATATTATGTTTTAAACATAAATACTCTCTGAGAACTCTTGCGCAACCTCACATGAAGCAAATCATGCTTGCAACTTACACCTTTCACAAAGGACAGCAGGACAATACTTGCCTTTCTAATCTTTTCCATGCTTCTGTAACAAGCACTTTTGCTAGAGAAACATGGTCCTCAACATTGAGCCTTCAAAATAAAGACAATGCTTTACTTCAATAGTTATAAAGAAATAAGACATACATCTTGTCATTATTTATTACAATGTTTTACTTTTCTATCATTCCCTCCATTCAAACAGATTGTAAACATTTTTGCATGAATAATCATAAAATTCATAATAATCATAAAACATATTTACTGGGACTGCAAAACAGATCTGTTCTGCCTGTATCTCCAAAACTGAGGCAGAGGACATTACGCTGTGTCACACAGTCAAGAGTACAGAAGCTGTGGCAGGACAGCCTCATCACAGTCTCCTTCTGAGATAGCACTATAGTCAAAATTCCTTCTGTTTTTGTTACCAAATACAAAATGTATTTAATGCTCTTTACCTCAGGATGCTATATAAGGCGTCCACTATCACCTCATCTTCCATGTGTTCCACCTTGTTTTCTGCCAAAACGCAAAGGGTAAGAAACTGGGAGTGATTTCTTATATAGTCACTAGTCCTTAAGAGAAAGGGCCTCTTCTTTTGCAATTGCCACAGCATGTTCAATGCAATTCCCACGTGCTTTTCAGAAAGTCTGGCCTTGTTCCTTCCAACAAGGCTGAACACTTCATCTTCGTGGGTGCAGCCATTTATCTGGCTCAAAAGCAGATCACTACACAGAGTCCGAGCTTGGTAACGTCTCAGAGTGAACAAGCAAACCTGCCTCAAACAAAGCATTTTGCTACGTCTACCAGCCAGTTTTAAAGCGTGCAGAAAGATTCTTCTTTCACCTTTCACAGTAAACCATGCTGTTACAGACAAGAAATTAAAATATTTCAAAAAACAGAAGACTATTTTTCTTTGATCCTGTATGGTCGCTGTTATTAAGAAGTCAATTCTGAGGTACCTGAAATGAGAAAGTATCAAAGCACTTAATTTCAGGCACAACAACAAAGTAAAAATCAGTGTCTCTACATTATGATGTTCTAAGTAAGGTACACTTAATAAGAACCTACAGCCTGGACTCTTCTCATAGAAAAGCTCCCAACAACAAACACTGACATGCTCACAAGTACTATGAAGTTAGTCCACTTGGTAAGTTTTCAAATTTAGAAAACTGCCTTCAAAGGTCACACGTGCTGTCAATGCTACTACTGAGAAGGAAAAGCTGAAGATTTTAACATGCCAGCACTGCATGACTAAGTGAGGCTTGCTCTCACTAGGCCATAATCCCAAACTGGGGTCCAGGAACTCCCAGAAAATACAACTATTGGTGGTAAAACGAAGTGAGATGGCTTCTAGTTGGGAAGGTTGATCACCTTTGTATTACAAGATTCTGATCAATCACACACCATCAGCTGAAACTGCCATTGCATTAAAGAAAAGCAACCTGATTCCAAATTATAATAGAAGCTACAGCCTTATGTAATGAAATTTATTAAATATTAATTTTTCTTGGAATATACCCCAGTTTATACAGAATGCTAACTACGTATTCTACAACCTACACAATTGATTCCAAGCTGGAGTACACAAACCACTAGTGATAAAAGTCTTAGTACACCAAAGAAGCCTCATCAAATTCCCTCAACTCAGAGATCATGGAAAAATCTAGAAGTCTCGCTTTAGAAGATCTAATCATTAACAACTAAAATTATCAATACCTTCAGCAAACTTGAATGCTCTTCAACTGCAGGCATGATTCCATCAGTGCAACGTTATCAAAGTGATGGCAGCAGTACCCACTAGGTCTGTTGAGGAAGAAAAAAACCTTATTTTGCAGCCTGTGCAAGGTACTAAAATCATTCCAGAAAGATGGATATAGGTGGATTTCCTTTGACATCTGTACAATCATCTTCCTTGTACAAAAAGCTATACAGCATATTGCCCAACACTGCTGTCATTGACACTGGGGCAGATACAAGGAAAGCTAAAATGAAGTAATTTTAATTTATGATCTGCTATATTAAGAAATCTCTTCTTTCCTATGCAAAAATGCAAGAATACAAAAAAAGGTACAATTTTTCACATGTTATGTATTAAGTACTTTTTATAATAATGATTTGCTTTGTAGTCCCTTTTCAGATATTGATTTTAACTTTTCCATATGGTAATTGCCTTTAGAATTTACTTCCTACAGTAGTGGCAAGCTAAATTGCAAGAAGTCAGGATAAAGTAGATACCTGAAGAAAATATAAAAACCTTCAGACTCAGTTTCCTGTAAATCCACGTGTCACATCCTTTCCCCTTCACATGCTGCAAAAGACCTTGCATCCCCTATCCTACTGATAGGGAACCAGGATCTCCATCTAAAACAGCTTGCGGGAAGCTTCCAAATATTCCTCTATTCCATTGAGCAGATGCAAGTGATTTATCACAAACTTTTATACAATTTTAAATCATAGTGTCATGAAAGACATTCCAGTGTCTTTCAAAAAGTTCATCAATAGAAAACATTGGATATTTTCAAGCATCCAATTACACAGAGTAAAACGAGAAATTCGGATCTACCTAAAGAGCTATGTTTAAGATGTCCTACTTACCATGCAAAACACACACTAGAAGGACGAGAAGGTCTTTAACATTATTTTCTATCGGCTGAAACACAATAAGCATTTTCAAGACTGTATTACAAAACACAGTGAGCCAGGAAGTCTCCCAAAAAGAAGAAAATGTGGAAGCTCACCACTCCCCAAGTATAAGAACTACTAGAGATGTAAGTAACGAAGCCTTAAGAGAGCTGCTGGTGCAGTACAGGCACCGAGTCGCCCCAGTTCCCGTGAGCACATCGCGGGCAATACAACACCCCTGTCCCCAGCGCTAGCGCCGCACCGCCGCTCTGCGGCTCCCGCGGAGCGCCNCGGGAGGGAGGCACCGGGAGGCACCGGGCGAGCGGGCACGGCCACAGCGGCTGCCAGCCCTGGGTTCAGCGAGGGCTCGTCACACGGTGAACTCCACCAGCCGGCGGGGTTAAACGAGAACGCAAAGGAGCCGGAGTGAATTGCACAGAGCCGGATCCGAGGAGAAGCTCTCGGTTTACCTTTGCACAGGACCCTTCCTGCTTCCGAGCCGCAGCCGCAGAGCGCTCACTCCAAACGCGGCCGGCGGCGGCCCCAGCGCTCCACGCGCCCCGGCACTGTCATCGACCGCGCGCATGCCCCAGGCACAGCATTTCCCATGAGCTGCCAGGAAGCGGAGGGAGAAAGGGAAAAGTCCAGCCAGTTAAGACTTTCCAAAGGAAATAAAAATAATAATTAAAAAGGTCCAAGGTTCATACTGACTATTGCGTATTAAATAAAGCAATGTTTTCATAATTCATTCTGAAGGGGAAAAAAGTCTTACCCACCTAGGAAAAGCACAAAGGGACTAAAGTTCGGAAGGGTAAACTTGAAGAGCTAGGCTTTGTTCAACTGCAATTAATGTTAATTTACTACTTTTTTTTTTTTTTTTAATCCTTTGCAACAACAATAAATTTAAAATGAATGAGTTTTGGGAGACAAATCTAACATATCTGGCAACAAGTATGTTGCTTATGTTGAATATGCATAGCTCCAGGTCATCTTTCTGGACCTTTTCTCACCACAATTGATAGCAGCAAAGACATTTAGAAAGAATTATAACAATCTCAGATTGCTCTACATTCTATCCAAAAAACAGAACTAGGACTATGACCATGACCAATTCTGACCAGCTGTATTGCAGCTATCAAATGTTTTGGGTTTTTACTTTTTGTCTCCTAATATATTGGATGCCTATGAATATGGAACTCACTCAAACTAATATAATAGACGCTAAGTTATTTATTACAGGTCTGTGGTGTTTTAGAAAAGGAGCATGTATTTTTTTTTAACTGGATTAGTTACAATTTTTGTAACTGTGGAATTTATAACTTGGACAGGTTCTGTATCATCTTCCTAACAAATTCCAGATTACCCCAGGCACACAAGTAACAGAGCAAGACCCAAACCCTGTCATGTGAGCTCAAAGAGTGGCACATAAAGTACTTCTTTCAAGAATGTCAGGCCTTGTGCAAACTCACATAATAATTCCAAGGCATCTGAGAGGAAAACTGTAGCAGAAAACAATTCCATGTTCATATAAAGGAGACTTCGGTAAATCATACAGATTTTTCATTTACAAGATGCTGAACTTCTCACTTTTGACTTGTGAAGTACATTTGGATAAAATAAAACAGTGCCTAAACCAAATTAAAAATGCTAGATAAAATCATGTTAAATTTTAAATTAGAAACATAGGGGATGAGAGCAAGACTTAACAAAGCATGCTGTGCTGAAGCCAGTGTTGATTTACTGAACAGATGTTCACTCACCAGCTTCTTCAGGATTTCAGAACTCACAGGTGTTAGTTTCACATTTTTAATTGGTTTTTTTAGTTTTTCTTTTTGCTTTTTTCAGGAAACCATAAGGAGAACATTGGGTTTTCTACTCCTAACAAACTTCTCATCAGCGAGTCACGTAACTTCCATTACTTCCCATTATGCATGTGATTACGGACCCAAATGCCTGCTGGTTCGAATTAAAACCCATCAAAGGAGGTACATACTTCTATGCCAGTCTTAGTTAATTTTGAAGGTGCTCACAACTTTAGGCATTGTCATAAACTTTCATTCCTTACTTTTAAGATACATTAACTTTGAATTGCACTACGTAGATGTGGGATACTATTATCAGTTACTCATTTTTTGCACAGTTGGCCTAAATTCCCGTTTGAATTCTTTACGAGCCCTAGCGAGGTGTACTGCTGGAGAAACCCTGTGCGCTTCCAGCACCGTGCAGGACGGCTCATTTACCAACCCTTGGCCATTTCGCGGGCTCATCGGCGGGGAAGACCAGCACAATTCTCGAGCACATTTGGCTAGAAAGGGCGCGTGTACCTGCCGGACTCCAGCCTCTTCAGCTCTTTCCCGCGCCGCGACCGCCCGGGCCTGGAGCGGCGGGGCCGCGGGGGGGGC
>WBNO01002169.1:32364-92196 GCA_013400575.1 Peucedramus taeniatus | reverse complement strand
GGTGGGTGAAGCGGCGCACGGGGCCTGGCGCGCATCGCGCCGGGGGTCGGCTCTGCCAGGCCGGCTGTGCCTCTCCGCAGCCTGGCTAGCCGCGGGTCTGTGCCCGCAGCGAGCGCCCTGCTCGGGCTCGGGTGCTGGCTGGGGAGTTTGAATGAGTCTTCCCTCCTCCCCTAGACGAGGAAGGAACGGGGCTGTCTGCGTGCCACATGTTCTCCCTTCTGCAGGCCTCTCCTAGGAAAGTGGAGCCTGCAGGAGCTACCGTGTCTGGCAGGAGACTCCTCTGCCTCTCTCTTTTAGGGATTTCCCAAGGCCTTCCAAAGACTTCTACGAGAATTGAGTTTCAGGCTCATTTTTTTTTTGCAGCCGTGACCAAACTATAAGTACTGCGCATATATGGCTGTACTTTGAGGCCTTGAAGAGGCTTTGGGAGACTTAAGAGACTTAAGAGAAATAGCTCACTTAAACTGTGGACAGAATATCTGTTGTAGTGCTAAACATTGCCTTTAAATTCAGTCACAATTAGATTTATCACAATTATCATTAAATAATGATAAAGTCATTCTGGCCAGTAATTTCCTTATGTTTGACTGCTTAAGTTAATTATATTTTGTAGTCATCTGAGACCTGATTTAAGGGAAGCGTCAGAATATTTTCTTGCATATAGTCTATTTTCTAAGTATTTTTTCTGAGAGAATATTTTGGAGGTTTCATGGTTTTTTTCTATATTGGCAGCAGAAGAGGCTGTTCTTTGAACAAGGATAAATTGTTACTAGTGGTTTCTTGGTGTGGTTTTATGTTGTTGGGTTTTTTTAATCTTTTTCCCGCCATTTTGTTTCGCTATTCCCATTGCATTGGGGTGCAGCATGGCTCAGATTTTTAGGTGCTACCACGATAAAAATATGGTAACAATTTGTAAGTTAGACATGATTTTTGAAGCATTGTCTAAACTCACAGAGCTTGATGTATCCGTTTGTAAAAATTATTTATAAATATTTCAGAAATAATGTAGTCTTCTGCATGTGGAGTAGATCTGAAGGGTAGCATAAAAAGGATAGCAGCATCAGGAGTTCTCTGAGAGCACCCTTTGGGACTGTATTTCTCATTAAGACTTCACATTCTTTCAGTCCTCTTCTGTGAAACAAACATTATTGCTTTAATTAGCTAGCAGTCATCAAGCTGCTATCAAGAGATTGGGTTTTTTTCCTCATAGGATCTCAGAAAATCTGGGGATTATGAGGGAATTTAGAGTGAAGAATATGTAACAGAGTGGAGGATTTTACTGTGTTGCAGCATGATTTCTCCACTACCAGTTCACTCCTCCATGCAATGGTAATTTAGGAGCCAGTTTCCATTCAGGAGAGAGTCAGTGAGTGCCAGGGAAAAAAAGGTGCCATCTTCTAATGCAGTGAGGTTTAGGTCAGAGGCTGAAGCACAGAAGGGATGTAGAGGAGAAGAGAAAGGGGTAGAACATGAGAATAAAACATGATACAGCAAGAATTTTTTTGTTATGGTTGACAAATATGGGTCGGTATTCAGAGCTGTCTCTTATTGTTGCATGGTTGTCTTGTCTTACTCTCATCTTCAGTAGCAGGTAGGAGAGGATTCCACTGCTGAAATTAATTTTGGGATTTGCATGACTTGGAGATTACACCCTGTAAAAGGTTTTTTTCCCCTTTCATACAAAGCATAAGCTTGCCTTTTCTTAGCACTTCTTAAGTTTTAAAATAAAAGTTCATGGATTCAGGCCTATTCAAATTCACACCAACAAGTGCACTTATTTGTGTACAGATCTGACAGAAAACACCTGTATTTTTCCACAAATCATAACACAGGGAAAAAAGTACTTTCCATGTAAATTAAATAATAGCAAATCATGACTAAAACTTAACATTTTAGTTGCAAGTAACAAGAGCATGGTTGGATATTTTAACATTTTTCCTTGTAGGTATCCCTTTTCTAGAAAAATAAAGGGATGATCTAATAGGAACCTGTATTTGTCTGTAAACAGTTTTAGAATGTTACTACCTTCTCAGCTGAATTTTATGCTCTCCCAGCTGGGGATGTTAAAACTGGGTGTGCATTCCTTATACTTTGGTACGAGAAGACTAAATTCATGTTTGTAATTGCAAAAAATCATACTGAAAATGGTATAAGTGATTTCCTGGTGCAGTAGGGTTAGGAGCATGTACTGCAAATTTAGTCAGGACCTATCTAAGGTGATATTTTCTAAAGTCTCCTTTGCCTCATGTCCATGGAAGACAATGGTTGATATTGTCAGGTGTCTAATTTCCTTTTTTAGAGGGAAACAAATCCTATGTCAGTAGTCCAGTAAATACTTCTAACACTATTGTAGAGAGGAAGGCCTGGTGAAAAGTGATGTGAATCCCTTTTTGCTGCAAAAATGTTGAAAGTTTTATTTTATGGGTGGTTTTTCTTTTGAAGGGACAGTCAGATTGAAAGCTTATAATGCATGATTTTTAGTGATGACTAGAAAATCTTCCTATGTAAATTTCACAGACCTGTGTAAAAAGCAAATATTTTCTTTCTTATAGGTGTGTTAAATCCATGTTCTTGCAAAGACATCATCCTAAATCTGAAATGTGTTCTAGTGTAGCACATTATTCCTAAATTTGGCAACAAAAATCCTGTGCTGCTCATTAATGAAATTTTAAAAAAACAGTTTTGTTAGATGTCATTGCTGCTAATTCAAAGTTCTCAGATCGTGAAGTACAGAGGAAAAGATGGTGGTGTTTGGGAAAATGCTGAGGAAATTATGGATATAGAGGGTTGATCTGTTTAGGTTTTTCTTGTTCACATCTTTGGTATCATGCTAACAAAGCTGCAAGCTCTGTCACAGGAATGGAACTATGAACAAATTTTCATGTCTCCCATTTCACAATCATAAATTCACTTCTAGTTTAATCCATATTGGAAAGAACTTGCAACATTTTTAATCTGTGCCTCTGCCTTCACTTGAAGCTGGTATGTGCTGCTGCCATATCTTTTTGTGGAGGGAGGAGGAAAGCATGGGTTTTATGCAGCCAGGTAGCCCCTTGTATGCAAGCTAAACACGTGGGTACAGGAACCCTCTATTGTAGTATCAGCCCACATTTATATTGTCTTCAAGTGACTGCAGCCACAGCCTTAAAGAATATATGTTCTGTGTTCACTTTGTGCATTTGCATTTTCTGAATGCAAAGTTTTGCTTTAAAATACATTTCTGGAGATTCTACGTGTCTGTCTGAAATGTGTATCAATGTAATTTAGTCTTGCTGCCTTTGTAGATGATGTGAAACAAAATGCTAGGAATGTGAATTTATGTACTTTATTGTTTACTTCATTTGGACATTGAAGATCAGTGCAGATAATTGTAAATTGATGCAAGGAAGCACATACAAAGGCAAGGTAAAGGAGAAATTAAAAATCTGGAAGAACTGATGATGACAGTGAGTCAGTGAAGCAAGTGAAGGAATAGGACACAATGTATCTTTTTCCTACTAAATATATCTTTGCTTACTATTCTGTCCTGGGACAGAAACAAATCAGTAGTTCAGCACAGTTATGAAGAAGGGTGTTTTTTCCCTCCTATAAAATGTGGAAATACTGCTGTATTGCTGCTTGCTGTCACCTTCTTTGGGATGCATGACATGCTGATACTCAGTTGATGTTCATCTCTGAATGCTTTCTAGCCTGTTCAGTCAAAAGCCTCTAGTAAGTGTTAAAAAGCATTATTACCAGTTCCCTGCTAGCACAGGTGATTTTGGAAATAAAACTCCCCAAGATGTGTTTTATAAACACATCAACAAATATCAGTGATAATCCCTGGCAGAAAGATACTTGTGAACAGTTTGGGATAGTTATCTTTTTCCATTGGCACAGATAATTTTGAAGAAGAGCTGCTTGCAGCCTGGCCTTGAGCTGGCCAGCTTTATCCTGCAAATATTTAAACAAAATAATGAGACTGATGCAGGTGTGAAGTAATGTGAACCCTGAGGGACACAGTTGGTGAAATGTTGCTTTTGGATCCAGCTGTTCCGACAAGACTAAGTACTTTTGGTGTATTTGTCAACAGATACCAGTATGCTCTAAGCTGAACTGTAATTCTACTTTCAGACATAAAAGAAACAAGCCGGTTTTTTTAGATATGCTGAAGTGATGTTCTAGGTGCTTGGTTGGCTCTAGGTTTTTTTTGTTATAGATTCTACTTAGACTTAGTAAGAGCCTCCTTAAACAGAAGGTGGTTAAGAATGATGAATAACTTCAAAATTTCAGAGTAGTACTTGGGCTGATATTTTGTCCTTTCTTAGAGTTTTGGAAGGAAAAAGTGAGATGACTTACCAAGATTGTCCTGCATAGCACATTTTTGAATGTATGTATAGTAAGCATCTTTTGGGTTGACATCAAACTCATATTCCTTTGACTAGTGAAATTCCATCAAGTTCACAATTTAAAAATGCAAGGTGTTGAGGTTTAAGAATCCATGTTCTAACTGGAAGTAAATTTTGAGAGAGAAATATCACAAGTCATTTAAGCCCTATTGTTATCAGACATGTAGTGTTACTGAGCTTGTGATTTTCTTACTTGACTTTATTCTTGGCATATTTTTGCTGGTTTTCTTTGTTGGTTTTGTATTTAACGTTCAGACCCTCTGTACTTGGTTTTAATATGGACAGGTTTTAAATTATCAGTATGTAGATTGTGTTTGGTGTTATTACATGAATAGAAATTATTACTTTTAAGAATTGTTTGCAACTTGGTAATTTGCCCTGTAGCACATCAGGAAAAGGTCTGGCTGAAATAAAAGTGCAAAGGATGCTTAAGTATACTGGAGTAGAAACACTCACTTGACTTATGAGGTAGGTAGGATAAATGTCACTGATATCTTAGCCTGGTTTTCTGGGCACTGTGAGCTTGAGAGTGAGATATATTTGCTTGGCCTGGTGTCCATTCAGGGGGTTCATACTCGCCCATTGCCATACCTGTCATTTATGATTAGAATCTAGTGCAGCTGGTGTTTAGGGGATATTATTGGAGGATTTAGGGAAAATGCAGGGTACACTGGCAGTAATGGTTAGAATATGGACTAACTTTGTTTGTTCCACTGTTCATGAAACAATGTAGAGGTAGAAAAACATAAAATTGAGAAAACTTGGGATAGGAAGTTAGGTAGAATTCTTTATTTCTGATTTCTCTCTCCCATCGTCTACAAAACAGAGTTAAAAATTGACTGACATAGATATATTTATTTCACAACATAGCTTTAGTCATTATCAGTGTTTGAAATAAAAATTGTGTCACGTATTAAGATAGTTGTCATTTTATTTTGGCTGAAATACTGTATATAAATGTTAAGGCAAACCTCTACATTTCTCAAGCAGACTGCTTGTAAAGCAGGAAATTCCTTCTCACTTAAGCATTAGAATTAAATGCTTGAAGTTTGAGTACAAGCAGCCAATCAGTTGAGGTAGTCATGCTCCTTAGAGGTCTCAGTTCAGTTAAAAATGGCAGTTCTAGCACCAAACAATATTTATTACAGCATTTATTGTGAAAGGTTTCCTTGAAAAAAGTATCCCCATGCAGCTGTGTAGTCTGTTCTGCCACTGACAGTGAGTGGCTGTGCTTTGGCTTGTCTCAGTTGTGAGAGAAGGCTGTCCACACCCCCCACCTCATCCCCTCCCTTGGCCACACCCTGCCTTCCTTGCGCTGCTCGCAGTCTGTGCAGCACTGTGCTGACCTGGGCAGCCTCCTGCTAACCTGCTGGCATCCAGGTTTTCAGCTATGAGCATCTTCTCTATTTGTTTCTCTGCTGGCTACAAAATTGGTTGTACTAATAGGAGAGAAATGCTAATTCAATTCAAATAGACTGGGATAAGCCTGCTGCTTTCGACCAGTGTCTGGCTTGTGTGTATAAATGTACTTGCTACACACCTAGAGAATATCTAGTGAGATTGTGCATCTTTTTAAAATCATGCTAAAAATCACATGAATAATGAACTACTGAGGGGTGTTTAATTTAAATCAGTCCTGCATTGTCCCTGTGATTTTTGCTGTGTAATGTTAGCAAAATGTTAGAAGTGACAGCACAAGTAGAGAGAACATAGGCTAACACGATTACACTGCTCTCTTGATTTTTTACAGCCTCTTGTTCATATGCTAAGAGTGACAGATGGTGACAATGGAATGGTGACAATGGAATTTTTCAAGGGTGTTCTGTTGTACAGCTGTGAGTGAAGCTTTAGGAGAGATATGTGCAGTATGTCAGCTAGATTGGAGCCATATTTTCTGGCAATAAAAAATTAATAAGACTGAAAATGTATGGATTATATTCCAAATTCTGGAAAAGATACTCCTGTCCTACAGATCCTTTTGCTGTCACTGTTTGGTTTTTTCCCCCAGTCTGAAGTAACTCAGGATAGAGATTTAGAAAAGGAAAAGCATATGATTGTACATAATGTTGGAGATGCAAATGGAATTAAGACATAGCTTGTTACACAAAAATAAAAGGATTTGTGTAGTCTAAGGCAAAAGTTGCATTAAAATTCTCTGTAAGGAATCTTAGAATGATTTAGGCTGGAAAAACCCCGTAAGACCATTGAGTCCAATAGTAAATCTGACAGTATCAAGTCTACAACTGAACCATGTCCTTAAGCAGCACTATGCATCTATACATCTTTTAAATGTTACCAGTGATGGTGTCCCAAAAGATAAACAATGACGTGAAAGGAAAAGAAACAATGAAAAACCAAAATAATTTCACTTAGCAGCAGCTGTGGGAACAGCTACACCCCTGTATTTTTTTGTCCAGAATGGTTTGAATCCTAATTGGAGCAACGTCTGGTAACTGCCATGACAGGAATCCAGGAAATACTGAATTTTGAAATTTGAAAATTGAATGCTAAAGTCTTTCCCCTGTCTCACAGTATCTTTTTCTTTTGTGTTTCCCCACCTGAAGTATGGCACTCAAGTTTAAATTTAATGTTATTGCAGCAAACATTAAGAAAATCACTCCTTTGGGGCTACAACACATGAAAATTACTTAAAGTACATGGCATTTTTTGAACTTCAAAAAATGCTAATGTTTGATGTCTGTGTGTTTTTGTTTGCTTTTCTGCAATTTTTATTGACTTTTGTATTGACTTACACATGATTTCAGTACACAGAAGGAAAAACTAAATTTTATTTTTATTACTTACAGTAATTAGACTTCTGAAGCCATGGGAGTAAAGGTCCAGAGACCTCGTTGCTTTTTTGACATAGCCATCAACAATGTACCCGGTAAGAAAATTAAATTATCCATGCAGTAGCATGATATTCATATGAGATATGTATAGGAATAATAACAAATACCATTTAACTTTACAATAAATACGATGGTGTTTTTTTTTTCTAGCTGGAAGAGTGGTCTTTGAATTGTTTTCAGATGTGTGTCCAAAGACATGTGAGAATTTTCGCTGCCTTTGCACAGGTTAGTAGATTTTACTATTTAATCTGTAATTTTTTGTGTAGTGCCATGTTAACTAGTTAGATGTCTGTTATTATTTGTGACATTTTCTTAAATATGAAAATAAGTTCAGCATTGGTTCTTGACATGAATATTTAGCTGATGGTACACATATGATCCTACACATATGATGTAGAGTCAAAGTAGTTGTAGCTTTGGCTTAGTGTGTTGCAGGGAGTATATACTAACCAACTTTAAATACAGGCACAGTAAGCTGATTTTCTGTTACTAGCACAGATATTACTGTTCACATTATATAACATCATCCAGTCTTGAAAGGTAGCCAACAAGAGATCAACCATGCAGACTTACTTTTCAGTCTTATGATACTTTGTGGAATTTGAAAGGTGGTGCTTGTATTCATCAGTTGTTTTTCCCATTATTTTAATTTCTTGATGGACACTGGTGATTTCTATTTCTATTGAAAGTGTATTTCTTGAGGAAAATACTCAGAAGGTTCTCCCTTGGAAGCATTTACAAACAGAATTATTTTCCTGTGGACTGCATGCTTTTGTTGCAAATGCTGACAGCTTAGCTGAACTCGAGTTTGTCGCAGGAATAACTTTGTGAATACATAAATAGCATATCTGCTTTCTGTCTTCAGCTTTTTCTGCTTCCCTTCCTTCCAGCTTGGTTGTTTTTCAGAGTCTGTAGCTGTTAATAGTGAATCCCTCAGCAGTACTAATATGATCTGAATCAGGTGTGGACACATAATTACATTAATGTTAAGTTAACTAGAACATGCAGCACGCCATTCAGGATGTCTGCAGGAGTGTAGGCATTATCTGATCTGACAATAGTTTTACTGGCACAAAATCAGATTATAAAATTTATTAACAAATTTGAACTGTAATGATTTCTAATGGCTGTGACTACTTTAACATGTGACCGTGGCATTCTTGATCTGCTGTCAACCACCCAAAAGTCAGATTATTGAATAAAGGTCTTACTCCCTACTACTCTCTTATATTTGTGAATTGAAGTCTTCCACAGCATTTCAGGGCAGCAACAAGTATGACTTAAGTTCATCCTTTGTTGCTGACATCCATAATAAAATTCAGATCCTGAACTATTTTGCTGCCTTAACACATAAGAATAGTGAAAAAATATGTAGAAAGTTTGATATTAATCAGCAAATTATTCAAACTTTTAATTTTTATTTTCCTTATCTTTTTTTCTGGGAGTTTTGAAAAGTGTGTGCTGTCTTTGTAAAACAGGGAACAACAGCTCCATGTTTTTCTGGCATACGCCAAGTTAGTGGAACATACACAGCTTCATATTTATCAGAGTTCTTATCAAAAGTGGGGTTTTTTCTAGCTGTTCAAATCCATATGGAGACACCAGTCTGTAAGTTCGGAGGCAACTGCCCTTGACAAAAGCTGCCAGTTTAATTTCTCAGAAGAAGTTTATAGGAAGATGCTGTCTAACAGTTTGCCAGCATGAAGTGGTCTTCCCTGAGAAGTCCCATTGATTACCTTACTGTTACCTTCACAGGACCCACCATGAGACATTCATCTTGCAACTCAGCAGAAAACCTCTCTCTTTGAGCAGGGAGAGGCCATTGTGTTGTAGCTGAAGCCGAGTTTGCTTAAACAGCAGAGCTGATGCAAGGGAGGAAGATGGCAGTTGTCATCATGAGTGGGGGAGGGAATGAGAGTCCTCCTCCTTCCCCATTCCTCTATGGCTTTCTTACAAGTTTTTATGGTACCTTAACCTTGCTGTATTTTAAGTTTGAGTTTAAGTTATTTTAACAAATTTGATTGTTTCTTGCGTGTTTCTGAGCAATACTAGTTGTCATAAATGTAAACTGGATGTTTAGCTTCAGTCATCTGCATGGAAGTGACCAGAGTTGTATACTAATGTCAGTTAGGAGTTCTAGTATAACTATGGAGCCAGAAAGTAGTTTCTGCACTGCTTTCTTAAATGCCAGTTTCTTACTTGTATTACAGGTAAGTGTCTGCCTCACAAGCCAGTTTTTCAGAGCACAGAAGAGGATTTTGAGTGCTTTACGTAGAACTTTTTTGTAATGAAGACTCTACAGATGCAGAGAGTAATTTTTAATTTTGTGCATTCTCTTCTTTAGGTGAAAAGGGTACAGGAAAGTCCACTCAAAAGCCATTGCATTACAAAAGTTGTCTGTTTCACAGGGTTGTGAAAGATTTTATGATCCAAGGAGGTGACTTCAGTGAAGGTATGTCATGAATCTTTAAAGAAAATTTTGCTGCTTATGTAATAAAACATTGCAAAAGTTCTGTATAGAATCATTTACTTAAATTAATTATTCTCTGACAGATATCATTGCTTTTTCCACTTTCTTCTGTGTGAGAACCTTTCCATGAGAACCTGTATAATAAACTTATATATGGGCATTCACACACTTTTTTTCAAGTTATCTCAAGTATTCAGAGAACTAAATACCTGCTATTGAAAGGTTGAAGCATGAGAATAAGATATTGTATCTGCTGCTGGGAAATTAAGAAAAAAGGGAAATTGTTGCTGAATACATGGGAGAAAACTTTCTTGTTTTCCAAATTTTTTGCTTTTGGATTACAAAGATGCATCTTGATTGTGATTGCATATCTTGAAGAATAATGTCGGTGACTTGGATGCAGTCACATCAGTATTATTAATCACCTTCCACTTAATGTAACTCTTTTAATCACTACTTTAACTGTCACTTTTCCTCTTTTAAGGAAATGGCAGAGGGGGAGAATCCATTTATGGTGGCTTTTTTGAAGGTAAGAGTTCTATCAGTCTGTTCTATTTTGATGTTAAATTAAACGATCACCTTTACATTCTGTAGTCTCTGTTCTGTAAACCTGAATTCAATTTTTTTGAAGATTTTGTCTGGTCTTGAAGGCCTTTGACTGTCCCGTTTAAGTTATTTTACTTTTAAGATATGAACCATTTTAATGAATGAAAAACTAAAACTGAACTCCTTTGTATTTGTCCCTTTTACCAGATTTACGTTTTTATTGCTGATTTTAGACGTTTACTTTTGGCTTGCTCAGCTAGCTAAAAGCTAAGAATGGTCTTCTCTTTGAGGGAAAAGGAGAAAGGTGTTGATGGGGTTGGGTTTCCTTGCAGCAAGGAATATGTATTTCCATGTTGGTGAGGGGATCCAATTTGGCAAGCATAAGAGCCAACACAAATAAGTAGCTTGGATTTGAGGAAAGGTATGTCTGGGAGAAATGGAAAAATGAGCACGACCTCCACTTACCTTCTGGCAGTAGCAGGCTGGCTGTTCAACTTGGCTGGCCACAGTATGGAACTGAATTTGTGGGAAGTTTTGCTTTTGTGGATCAATTAACCAATGCACCATAGGACTAGATTGACATTTGATGCTATTGTATGAGTGATGGGAGAGTGAGTGGGACCATCCCTTTCATGGCTAGTGACAGTAGCATTATGAATATTGTACATTTTTCTTTGTTAATACTTCCTCTTGCCATCTGTATCCAAACAAGTATTAAACAAATGTCCTCATTTCTGCAGAATTTCCTTCCCCCAAAAGCCTTTTTGCTGTTTTGGGAAAGAAGGGAGAGGACTATTACGTACAGGTGTCTTAAATGAGGAATAGTGATTACATTTTCCACATTTTTCATTTCATAGTTTCGTTGGGATTTAGTTTGAGCTGTTAACAATTACTTGCTCATAAGAAGTAGGATTCATTGAAGTTAAACTAATTTTCTTAATGTCTAACTTGATAAATTCATCTCTGTCAGACAAACAAGTTGTTTGGGATTGCTATTAAACTATTTGTACTAAAAAAACCAAACAAAAAACCAGAACAACAAAATGCCTGAAAATTAGGGATTTATTAATAGTTAATACACAGCTTCTGTTCCAAAGAAAAATAGAGCAACAACTTAAACATCTCCGCTAACATTGGTAGGAGACAGATCTTTTGTGCAAAAATACTAAATTTTAATTTTTTTTCCTCTCAGGCTATAAACCATTGGATTAATATTTCTTCTTGTGACATAGAATGAACAGAATGATGTTTTAAAAATAGCTGTTATTTTTAGTCTATTTTTAATACAACTTTTCATTCAAGTAACTAGCAGATTTATTTGATTAGGATTAATTTACTCAGACGATAGCATTTACCTAAGCATATATCGTATGCTTAAAAAGTAACTGAAAACACTTTCTTTAGATGAAAGTTTTGCTGTAAAGCACAACAAAGAATTTCTCCTTTCAATGGCCAACCGAGGGAAAGATACAAATGGTTCACAGTTCTTTATGTAAGTATTGAAACATCTTGAAATGTGTATATGGTTTGCTATTTGTTAGCAAAAGGGAATCCTTTTAAATATTGAAGACTAGCTCCTTTGCAAAGCCAAAGTTGATGTTTTTTAACCAGGTTGCCTGGAAGTAGCCATTTTCCTAATGTACTTATTTTTACCCCTAATGTGCTTATTTGTATTTAATTTTCTGTGCAAAAGGGCTTTTGGTAGTTTTCAGCAGCTGTGTTCTAACTTGGACAATAAAGCAAACCTGTTAGTTTCTTGTAAAATTCTTAGTACTCTAATAAAATGTTTTCAGGAAGGTGGCAAAAACATCTCTGGGGGTTCTCTGAAGTAGTAGAGGGCTTTTTAAATCACAAAATAGCATTCCAGTACAGTCTTACTTGTAGGTAAAACTTAAATTCTAAAAATACATTGCAGCAGACTTTTAAAATCTAAATTACCTACAGAAAATATTCTCAAAATACATCCTTCTTACCCATGTTTCATGGCTTTAGTTAACATAACGAGTTATGGATCTCAGCATTAAAACCTTATTTTGGGATTTCTAAATGATCATTACTCCAGTCATCCCAGTTTTCTACTCTTCCATAACTGACAGATATACCTTAGTAATGCTAGTATAGGGGAAAACTGAGAGAGAGTCAGTTCTGCTTCTGTGTCAAGTAATCTCTACATGCAGATATCTTTTCTTCCAGTTTTCTGGTTATTTTCTAATGTGTAAAAGGTTATTTGCATTTTTCTGCAGATTTTTGTATCTGTTCCTGGTAGTATTTATATAATTCAATAAATAGAAAGTTATATCCTGTATGAGGATTCTATCTGAAAATCTATGTGCAGTTTTGGTTTTTTTTACAGTAAAATGTAATAATCAAAATGTTTCATTGAATAGGTAGTTTAACTTACAAAGCATTAAATATTTTTAACTACACACAAACACAGACATATATATTGGTTTTGTTCAATTTTATTAGTGCACTCAAAATAATGTTCACCTTCATATGTGTACGCCTTGAATGCTGACTGCTTTTCACTAATACTGATTCTGTTTTTCTCTTTAAATGAAAATCTGGAAACAACAGAACAACTAAACCTACACCTCATTTAGACGGGTAAATATCTCTTCTTTTCTTCTTACATTTGTTTGGGAACTGCCCTGAGAAAATTAAGTGCTAAGAATACTTACTTTTGTTTACATTCTTCAGGCATCATGTTGTTTTTGGGCAAGTCATCTCAGGTCAGGAAGTTGTGAGAGAAATAGAAAACCAGAAAACAGATGCATCTAGTAAACCATATGCTGAAGTACGCATACTGAGTTGTGGAGAGTTAATTCCAAAATCCAAAGGTAAAGTTGAACTGTACATATGAGGTAATTTTGCTTGTTTTCTTCCATGCTGGCTGCTTATGAAAATATTTAGAAACTTACTTGTGGTAAATGATGGCATGGTTGGTGAAAAGGTATATAACATCACAGAGCAGTCTGTCTTCTGAAGAACTTAAAAGTTGTTGATGCAAAAGACATTAAAGAACAATAATATGTGCTTTTTTTCAAAGCTTCTCCTGTGTTGAATTTTCTTATACTAGCTACATTTTAGTACAAAGCTGGCAAGCACTTGTCATATCAAGTAGAGTGCTATGTTAAGAGGATTGGTGGCAGTCTGACTTTATTTAATAACTTGTACTTCTTCAGAAGGTATTGAACTTGTTTCAGGTCATTCCAAGGTAACTCTTCAAAACAGGCACTTAAATTATAAAAGCCTGGGTTTGGCCCTTTAGCTCATACACTTTATAATTACTATAAACTATTCTTAAAGAGGAATATGACAAAGCCTGTCTTGCTCTGCCATTGCAGAATTGAACATAGTATGAGAGCTTGAATCAAGCCTTATTTTCTAAGAGAAGCAGAATCTAAGATGTTCCTGTCACCATGGAGAATCTCATTAGCAGAAAGCCAAGATATTTATTTTGTTTGCTATTTCATTCTTAGCACGTTCTGTGATGTACTGGGAAGGGTTTCCCAAGGATATTGCAGCACAGCACAAGAATATGGTTTGTTTGGGCAAAGGAAAATACAAGCATTTGAACTTCAGCTTCTTGTTTTCTCACCTCCTTTTTGCTCATTTGGTGTGGTATATGGCAGAATGACTTTGGCATCTGAGGCACCCTTCAATACCACAGAATTCCAAGCAAAGTTATCTTTTGGCTCCTGACTTCTAAAAGGTTCTGAATCATGCTGTGTGTTAGGATACAATTATGGTTTTTTTGGACAGTGTTCCGGAGCATGGCATCTCTTAGGAAATGCACAGGTGGTGTAACTAGAAAATCAAACAGTACAGATACAGGATGGGTGAAACTAGGGGATGAGATGCCCACTTGCATAAATGTCTTCGTTGGATTCTTACACTCCCTTTGAAGTCCACTCTAGAACTCTTGAATGACTAAATTAATTTTTTGTCGCTGAGCAGTCTGATGACCTGCAGCCTTTAGGCAGGGCTTTAAAGTGCTTGTCATCAAAGAACGAGTGAAATAAATACAAAAAAAATTGTTTTCCCTCTAACTTCTCTTAAAAGAGAACAGGCTTCTGGAAGGATTTGACTTGTGTTGCCTTTACCCTTTTGTCTATGTTCTTGTACCTCTGTCTCAGTACTGCTGCATTCATGGCAGCTCTGGTTTCTGTAGCTGGCATGGTATGCCAAGGAGGGAAATTGATGCCAGGGTGATGGGATAGCCCAGTCTGTAAAGCTATAAGGCTCAGTTCTGGATAATGATGGGCAGTAGGAATGTTTGGAGAACAAGCCTTATGCACCAGGACCAGGCACGTGAAGGATAGAGCAGAGTGTGGGGGAAGATGATGACCCTGATGAGTCCTAATGCACAGTCAGCGTAATAAAGATGCTGTGTGACAGACCATGGTAGAAATTCTAGTGTGTAGAGAATGCTGCTTGTGAAAGGGGAAGGCTGTGTGTAAGACCTCCAGTGAGAAATGGGCCGCTACTGTGAAAGGAGGCGGCATGGCTGGAATTGTTCACTAAATGCCCAGCATGGAACCCCTGATGAGGTGTGCCAGCCTGAAGCCGTGGAAAAAGGAGGAACAGTGTGACAGCACATCAGCTGAAGCAAATTTGCCAAGCTGCTGTCCAAAGGCCTCAAGTGGAGCAGGAGAGGTCCTTGGACTTGTCAGTTACTGGGAGGGGAATCCAGATAGGAGTAGCAGTTTCTGGGATGCAGTCAGTGTTATGCATGATCATCAACAGAGTCATCTAACAGTGGAACTGTTTGTGGTACAGTACTATGGGAGGTAAAAGCAAACTGATTCTGTGAATTATGAGGCAATTATCAAGGAAGGCTGCTTTTAAGAACTTAATTTTAAGACAAAGAATAAGGAGGTTGCCTGTGAGGGAACTACAGGCAGTGAATTTCTGCAGGAGAGTACATTAGGATAGCAAGGGAGTCTTAAATATTTATTGTATGAGCTTGTCTGGTAGGCAACACAAAGAAAGGGATTAGATCTTCATGGAATGAAAATAGAACTGATACCTGGGTTTAACAGGTAAGACGGCCAAGATGCTAGAAGAAGGAATCCCAGTAAAAGCAAGGTGCTTGGTATGAGTGTTTTTGTTATAGGTTAAAGTTGAGGAAAGGTGATCTGATTTTCACACAGTGAATATCCAGATGAAGTGCTTTATCAACTGTGCAAATTATCTCCTTAAGTAGAGGAATTGGATTTATTTAGGAATGAGTGGGTGATGACTGAGCTATGTTACTGGATGCTATAAATTGAATGATACATTGATCACAATTACAGTATTGCAAAGGCCTAGATAAGCTTTTAACATGGGATTTGAGAGGATGATCACCTAGCGAAGTGGAATGTTTGTCATATTTTTTTTGTTTTCTTTTTTTTAGTTCCTTAAAGTTGGAGGAATAAGTGAAAAGGAGAAGATTTAAAAAAATATAAAGGAAGAATTTCTCTGACCAATTGTATAATTTTTAAAGTTCCTAAAGTTCTAGGGAAAATCCTAAGTTCTGAAGGAAAAAAAAAAGGAAGAAAGCAAACTATTAACCCAGTATTTAGAAGGGTTATTATAGACTAGTAAACTAATACAGCTCACAAGAAAAACTATGGAACAAAAGCCATTATGTTAATTTTCTTAAGGACAGGTGGGAGTTTGGTACCAGTTTTGTAGAAGAGGTCCTAGTCAACAAGCCTGCTGCACTGTTTGAGGCCATATACCTTTGCTGAACCAAAGTCATCTGGGATACATTTCAAGACAGTAAAACACTGACATTCTGATTCAAAACAAAGAAATATGAAATGCCACTGCAGTGGGCAGTTTGTAATGAGAGCCTCTAGTGAAGATTTCTCATGAAAAGTGAATTTCTAGGGCATTCTGCATAAAGCAGTGCTAGACTTGATTCATGACTTCGATTGATGTAACAGATCTCCCTGTAGAATCATTGCTTGGAAAAGTTTGCTTTCTGCAATTAAGGTAGATTATGGCTGCATTCATAATTTATTAGGTTTTTTGATTTGCTATAAAGTAACTATTTGCTTGTCATTGCTGTGAATTACAAGATGGTATGATTTGTTCTGACTTTTCTGCCTGAATCCAACTCTTTTCTGGTCTGGTTACTTCTTAGTTTCAAGCCATGGGGCTTAATGTAAGACTTACTACAGTCCCTAACCGGCTGAGATGTGAAAAGTACTTGTCTGTGTCATGCAGCATGATCAGGGTGACTCACAAAGTCTGGCAAATACTATAGATCACAGCGAACAGAGTACAAAGTGATGTATGTTTCAGGTGTGGTCATAAGTTGAAAGCTGATCCTGAAGGCAATGAGCTGCAATATTTGGACTGTACATAGAAGTCTGTTTCTTTGTGTTCCAGGATTGGTCTCATTTGTTGTAATCTATAGTTGGACAGTACGAGGTAGGTTCAGTATGCAAAACAGCATTTGCTGCTGGACAGAGATAGTTAGATGTCACCAGGAAGTACATCCAAACCCTCTGGCCAGATACTCTGTCTTTGCTGTGTTCTTGCTTTTTGTTTGTTGTTTGTTTGTTTTGTTTTGGTTTTTTTTCCCATGTCTTTTTATTTCCTACCTGCCATAGGATTTCCCAAATACATCTCCCATTGACAGCTTGCTGCACATTAAGAATCACATTATATTTGTTGAGGTAGTAGCTCACGAACTTGCCTCCAGTTCTGTCTATTACTTACTCACTTTAAAGTAGTAACCTTAACATACCTGAACTTGATACGAGAAAACAAACAAAACTGTCACACATTTTGACACACTTAAAACATACGCAGGAGGAAGAAAATACCGGAAATCACTGCATTTAATAATGAAATTATTATGAAAGCATATAAGAAACACTGTGGTGCTATATGAGGATTTTTTTCCTTTTGAATGGACCAAAACAGGGTGTAATAGATCAGAAACATTTAACTTTTTTAATGCTTTTTGTATTCTTAGTATTTAGAGGTGAGGTGAGATGCTTCTTTCTGTTTCATTGTCACCTGGCATACACCTGGCTCCTTTGATTAAAATTATTTAGAAAAATGTTCGTTTTTCTTTTATAAATATGTACTCATTACATTCTGTAAATACATATGTATTTAGACAATCTAAAACTGATACACAATGTTATAGAGACTTTTTATTAAATATAGAGCTAAAATAAGTAGGTTGAGCAAAAGTTTGAGAACAGAGAACAGTTATCTTGGTCTGGACATACAAGAAAAATCAGAAACATAAAGAGAATTGTCTTTTTGAAGCATTTTGCAAGAAGCCCTAAAAACTTCTGATGAGAATGAGCTGATTCCAATAAGCAGGCTGTCCATAACTGGTAAGAGTACTTGCTAGTTTATACCGCACCTGGAAGAGACTGGAAGACCAATGTACTCTCTGAAGGACAGAAGTTTTTCAGTGGGTCATCAGTGAGCTTTTGTTAGTCTGTACCAAGTGAGGCTTGTGAATAAACACATAGAAAACACCCTGTGTAAGTCACAGGATTACAGTGTATTCTGGGTTGGAAGGAGCCCACAAGAATTGTCAAGTCCAGCCTTTATGGAGTGTGAATTAGGGACCAAGTGAATGGTCTGGTCCATACCAGGGTCAAACCTTGGTGGTCTGACTAACTGAGCTCATCTCAGTTGTCACATAGCTATGACTTTGTGTCTGTGATGCTAAGCTGAAAAATAAATGAGATTTAGTGTAATGGGGTTGAATCTCATTCACACTACCAGTGTAGGGATTTAACAATATAATGTGAAAAAAAAGTATCCATAAAGTGTATGACCATAAAAGGAGGCCAGGATTATTTCTGTTGGGGTACATGCCACATCTCTGATGCAGTTCTGTGAATTAAGCTCCAGCTAACTTGTTGCCACCCAGAAGTGTTATCTCAGCCTGTTCAATTGGAAGCAAGTGTGCTGCATCACTCTGAAGAGGAAACCTTTCATCACTCTTTGTATCACTGCTTTCTGAATGTAAGACCAAACATATTAGGATAGTGAGCTAAATTTAGTGAGTACTTCATTTCAGCTGTACCTCTTATTTTCTGCTTCAAAATTTCTCTTATTAGTGATTTGATGAAGTCCGGTGAAACCTGAAGCTAAAGAATTTTTTTTTAATAAACACACGTATATAAATTTTAAAAAATTCTTTGTATGTAGCTTATGTTGTATAAAACATCAGTAAACTTAAATGGTTCTGCAAGTGCTTGACAGCATAAACTTTAAAGTTTCATAAATCCAAATTATGAAAATGTCTTGTTTTTCTAGACATGTCCTGTATTGTACTTTGGAGAAACAATGTTTTTCCAAAATGTCAGTTTGTTCTTAAGTATTTTGATGAAGTAATCGCATGACACAATTATAAGAATCTGAGGCAGATACAAGATGGGTGATTTTTCTGAGATTAGTTTAGAAGTGTTTGATATTAAAATGTGTCTTTGCTATTCTGATCTAAAGCCAAGAAAGAAGAAAAGAAGAGACACAAGTCATCTTCCTCATCCAGTGGCTCAGAAAGTTCAGGCGATTCAGAATCATCTTCTGATTCATCATCGGATTCTGAGAGTGCTTCAGAAGAGAAATCTAAAAAACGAAAAAAGAAACACAAAAGAAATTCTAAGAAACATAAGAAAGAAAAGAAAAAGAGAAAGAAAAGCAAGAAAAGGTCAGTTTTGAGATTTGTTTTGTTTTGTTACATGTACACCTTACAGTACCATTCTCTTAATATCTACAGACTGCTTTTCTGTAAACTAGCAATGCAGGTTTTGCAGTCCAGGAGATGGTTGGTTTCCATATACAAGAATAAATTTTCTGAGATTATCGTGAAGGGTCATGTTCATGTGCCTATGTACATAGCTTGTAAAGGAGCTAAGACTTCAATTGGCTTGAAAAGCTGGAGTGGTAGGTTTGAAATGGGTAGGAATAGTTTGTTGCCATAAATTTACTTCTGTACAATTCATTTGGAACCATATGAAATGGAACTTAGAAAAATGTAGTATGCAGGAATATAGTAAAATTAAACATAAAATTAATAAATTAACATACTTCATTTTTTATTGTCCGATATGCCAAAACTCTTGCAGTTTCACTGGAAGATAATAAAACTGAGAAAGCAGTCTTGCTTCTGAGAATGTTATTTTGAATGTAATGGTTTTGTTATGGTTCAGTGTGAGATAAAAGTTGTGTCAGTTTGTCCTGGTTTAAGGCAAATTTGGGAGGAAACTCCTAAAGGGTTCCCTCTAGAAAACCAGATTCAAGTGGCCTTTCCCCCAACTGGTTCAGGAAGAGATTTCTTCAGAGAAAAGTGGAAAAAACTGTTTATTTAACAAGCAAAGTATTCACAAGCATTAAAAAATGAGTAATTTTAAACAATAAATCCTCTCACTGTTCTGAAGAGATGGCAAATTCAGAAAGGCCTTGTCGTTGGCTGTAGCTTGGCTCACTCAGTCTCTTATCAGTCCCTCCGGTGCTGGAGTGCAGTGTCCCAAGCCCTGGTGGCCACACGTGAGAGCTCCTGTTGGTCTTCTGGGTTTTCAGTCCAGAGCAGGTTCAAACAGTTCCAAGAAAAAGAAAAACTACAGTCCAGGGAAATTCACTGCCTCAGCTAGCTATAAACTAACTAGAAGCAAAGAAGAGCTCTCTCTCACTGTTAGTGCTGGAGACAGCACAGTCCAGGAGAAGGATGTGGGGGGAGTAAGTGCAGCTTCTGATAACAAACTCTGGGCTTCTTCTCCCCCCTTTGCTCTTGGGACTAATCTTAAAGGTGTAGAACCTAATATCCAGCATAAACAGAACAGATGATTCTGTTCTGAACAGGGGATACAAGCATCATAAAGCCATCCCAGGACATAGTGCAAGTCACATTTTTCTAAGATAGCAGTGAAATTTAAGAAATGCTCACTTAGGGCAGTGCTGCCTAAAGACTGTTTCTCTACACCTAAACCCTTTTCACAGAAGTTTGTAAATTGCTTGGAATTACTATAGATAGTTATATATGCTAGTGTAAAATCTATATTTTTAGTCTCCTAAGAGTGTTTTTAAAAGAAAATAAATTGTATCTAAATAGAGAGTATGTATATGTTCAGTGTTGCACTATTGTAATCAATAGAGAAAAGGTGTTGGTCAGAGATCTGCTGCAGTTGTATACTTTGGAACAAAGATATCATGGGGGGGAAAAGTTGTTTCTGAAATAGCTCTCTTTTCTGAGATTCTTGTGGTATTGTTGTATATTGAATTAAGAGAAGTTCTGAATTATTTAAATAGATTGAAGGGTCTTCCCTCATCCAAATAACTCATTGTGCATATTTTCTATACAAAAATAAAGTTCATCCAGTGAAAGTGAAGATGAAAATACTGAAGCACAGCCATTATCTACTGTCCGTCCTGAAGAAATTCCTCCTATACCTGAAAACCGGTTCCTGATGAGGAAAAGTCCTCCTAAAGTAGATGAGAAAGAAAAAGAGAGAAAAAGCAGAGAGAAGGAAAGAGAGAGGTAATATATCTGGTTTAAGTCTGCCTATGTGCTAGCAATGGTATGGTGACATTACTGTTTTAGAACTCTAATGTTGAATCTTTTCCATATTGAACAGTTCCATGTTGTAAGCGCTGCAGGATGAAAACTAGATTTCTCCATTTATTGGAAACTATTGTCTTTGTCCCAGAGCAAAGGCTTAGTCTTTGAAAATGGTTTTAGTGAGTAAGGAATGTATAATGACTGGCTCAATTTCGTTTAGCATGCACTGGAACTGTCCAACCTGAGTGTATAATTTATTCTTTTTTCAAAAATTGAAAAACCCGGAAATCTTGTTAAATCATTGTGGTCACAAATTGAAATTTTACTGTGTAGATGTTAGTGTCTACTGTAAAATAAAATTGTGTGTTTTCATTTCGTTTCTAAAGAGGTTTTAATATTGATTTTCCTTCTTTTTTAATTGTACAAACAATATTATTCTTTTTAAATTATTTTTAGTAATCTGTCAAATTCACAGTCAACATACCAGAGAAGGCTGTTAGTCACCAGATCTGGAAGGAAAATAAAAGGAAGAGGACCAAGGGTAAGTGTTTCTAATGTGTTCTTCAAAATAAACAAGGTGGTAGCACAAGTCTCACTGCTGGTGTTACTAATCATATTCATTGGGATAGTTGATTTTAAAAAAAGAAGTGCATTGTAATTGATTTGAGGACTGAGGCTTGAAGGAGGATAGAAAAGAGAAGAAGAGAGCGAGAAAAAAACATTAAAATATTTTATATAAGTTAATATGGTAATATTTAAATTGGTGAATGGAACTAGTTCAAGAATGGTTCTGGTAAACACAGAACCAGTAACATCAGTGCCAAGAAGGTGGGGAAGACTTCTCCCCCTTTTGGCAGGGGGGAGCTGTCAAATTGGCTCTTTTAATATTGTGAAGCCATATGCTATGTGCTGCATGTAGCAAATGTTTTTAATAACTGAAGTCTCTATCCCTCAATTTTAAATTAAATCCTTAACAAGTGTGAAGTATTGTTTTTGCATTGCGTGTCAAAGATACAAATCTTCATTAGTAAACAAACATTTGTGCAAATTATAAGTAGCAGAAAACCTCTCATCAGACTATGAAAATCCTGATGTAGACCCTACCTTAAAATCAGTTATTTGATCAGACTGTGTACTCCCTCTTAAGTTAAATGTCAGATACATTTTCAGTAAGTTAGTAACTTGTCAGTGGAAAATTGGTATTTACTTGTGAAAGGTCCTGTTAGGTGCTATGTAGAACTGAGTGCCAAGTTGAAAATCTTGCTTAGGTATCACAGTGTGTGAAATTCAAACTAAGGCATGATTTTCTCTTTTTTCCTCCAAGCGTTACCGGACTCCTTCCAGATCCAGGTCAAGAGATCGATTCCGGCGCAGTGAAACTCCTCCACATTGGAGGCAAGAAATGCAAAGAGCTCAAAGAATGAGAGTGTCTAGTGGAGAAAGATGGATAAAAGGAGACAAGTAAGACTATTTCTTTCTGGAACATGTGCATAAGGGTTTGTTTTTTTAATTTTTAGTTCTTAATATTTTGTTTTATTTATTTAAAAGTAATACCTACTATCTTGGATTTTCAATTGCAATTGCTTTCAAGAAGCCAGAGTGCTGACTTGATTCTTCCATTATTTACTTGTGTGTGAGTTTAACCATGCTTCTGCAAATACATAGTTATTCATAAAAATTATCTGATGTGAAGTTTTAGTTGTGAAGCTGTCTCACTTCTGATTTAATTTTTCAGAGTGGAGGAAAATGAAAACTTTTTAAAAATTGTATCTTTTTCTCTCCAAGGAGTGAAATAAATGAAACCAAGAAAGATAATCAAAAGAGCCCAGGAAGAGGAAGAGAGAGAAGAATATCAGACCACAGGCAAGTTTCTGAAAGTCCAAGCCGAAGAGGGGAAAAAGAGAAGAAAAAAGATCACAAATCCAGCAGTAAAGACAGGGAGACAAGAAGAAATTCAGAAAAAGATGACAAGCATAACAAAAGCAAAGCCAAGAAGAGAGCTAAATCTAGAAGTCATAGTAAAAGCAGAGAGAAATCAAAAAGTAAAGAAAGAGACTCCAGGCACAGCAGACATGATGAGAAGAGACTAAGATCAAGAAGCAAAGAGAGAGACCATGAGAAAGGTAGAGAAAAAGAAAAGCGCTATGATTCTAGAGGGAGAGAGAAAGAAAGAAGTAGGAGCAAGGACAGAAGTAAAAGAGCAGGCTCAAGAAGTAATGAACAAGAACATAGGAAGAGCAAAGACAGGGAGAAACGCAAGTCAAGAAGCAAAGAGCGTGAGCATGCTAGAGGAAAACACAGCTCCAGCAGCAGAACAAGGGATCGAAGCAAAAGCAGAGACAGGAGTAGGAGAGGAAGATCAAGAAGCAGGGACAGGGATCGCAGTAGAAGTAAGGACTATTCAAGGAATAGAGATAGAGAAACAAGAAGGAGAGGAAGATCAAGAAGCAGAGAAAGGAGAGGTACACCAGATAAATACAGAGGAAGAGAAAATAGGAGGAGGAGAGAATCAAGGAGTTCAGAGAGGGATGAAAGTCAAAGCAGAAACAGAGAGAGGTATTCAAATAGGGAAAGTAGAAGCTCATATAAGAGGAATGATAGTGAAAGCCAAAGGAAGAGGCGTTCAAAAAGCCGTGAAAGTAGTAGTCCTGAATCTAGCAGAGATAAGAAGTCTAGCAGAGATCAGGATAGAAGTCCAGACTCAAAAAAGAGACCAAGTAGCAAAGAGAGAGAATCAAAAAAATCATACTCACGCAGCAGTAAAGAAAAGGAAAAGACCAGATCCTCAGCAGAAAAAGAAATAAACCAAAAATCAAAGAGTCAGGAGAGAGATCATGCCCCTAGTAAGGATAAAAAGTCTGATCGTGAAACAAGTCCTGGAACAGATGATGACAGGCATGGATGAGTTTGTGGACTTAATGTTTCCATTGTCTCAAAGTTTTAGAGACGTTTTGGGGAACGCCTTTTTTAAAGATGTGGACTTCAGTTTGGTCTTTTGATAATCTAAAACCTGGATCATTTGTACTGCTAAAGTTTTAATAAACTTGAAATGAAAAACAAATTACACGTGTAATACAGTGTGCTGTGTTTTAAATATTTCATTGGATTATGTATCCTTCTTGTGTGTTGTCAGCTAGAAAGGTAACTTCCATGCCACTTTTATTTTTACCTGATGAACATAGTTCAGTGCAAGCAATGGCTGCCTGCGAAGATGCTTGTTCCATATATGAAGAAGAAAGCTGCAGATAAACTACATGTCATCTTAAAGCTAGGAGAATATTGCAAGGTGTCCATTACTCCAGTCTTTCTACATCTGTTTTTCAGTAGGTATAAATCCTAAGAAAATTTATTTGTAGTGGTAAATTATGTTAGTTTTTATTGTAATCACAAAGTGAATTAATTTAAGTAATTCTTTGTACTTCTGTCACTGCCAGCAGTAGAATTCATTCATGTAGTAAGGCAGTCATCCTTGTTTGGGAGTTATTTCCTTGTCCTAAAAAAAAATTTTAAGTGCTCATCAGCATAACTTTTTTCCACTGTAACCTCTCCATTCCGTGCTTTCATGTCGTCTACTGCAGAAATGAATGCTTCAGACTACCCTGCCTCAGTTGCCTAATTAGTGGATGCACAGAGATGAAACAGATTACCAGAATTTACAGTGGGGTCAGAAAAGGAACCAGGAAATCCTTTCAACTTTCGTTTCTTAACAAGTCCATGAGAAAACCCTTGCAGTTCTCCAATTCCGGTTTTTGGAGTAGTTGAAACAGAATTTCAACTAATGTTTTAAAACATGCTCCTAATTTTTTTTTAAACTGAAATTTGCTTTCTTCCTTGTTTCCCCTCATTCTAAAGAATGTAACTGAGGTCCTTCTCATTCTCTACTATGTCACTCAAACCAATTCCCTCCCTTTCTTGCTTTCCTGCCTCTAGGTCCCACCCCAGTTTGTATTTCACCACCACGCCTTCAAGTGGAAGAGGAGTTTGGCTTGTGTTGCTGCACAAGCCATATGTGCAGTCCCCAAAGAGCAGCGGTATGTGGCAGCTCAGTGCAGTGGTCTGAAAGGATAAATTTGGTACAAACCCCAGCACTCCTTGCAGTCCATGAAGTTATTCACATCTAAGACTGGCAAATCTTGAAAGTCTTAAAGGGAAGTGACAAGCATTAATCTTAACCTGTGTCAAAGCAAAACAGTATTGTTATCGTTGAAATTTTTGCCAGATCTTTCACTAGATGACACAATTTTCTTTTACTGTCTTGGTAATGAGTTTGTCAACATTTTCATTTTGTGATCAGTGTTTGTTCATAGCAGATTAGGAGAAATGTCAAAACTTGCTTGACATAGTGATCCAGACAGTTGTTACTCTTAAGAAAAATTGTTGTCATGAAAGCAAAAGAAAATCTAGGATTGTGAACAACATAAGCGAGGTTTTTAAAGGAAGAAAACTGGAAGTGCGTAGAGTGAGTTTTTAGCAGAATAGTTAGTGGAGTTGCTTTGGCTGTCAAGGCCTTTTTTACTTTTTACTGTGTTTTAGATATATCTCCTATGGATTTTGCATTTCAGTGGTCATTTTATGCAGAAGGTTTAAAAATGTTCCTGGTCCACATGTGGATGGATGACACAGCAGTTACTTAAGAGAACTCAGAGGAGTGAACCAAAGACCTTTATAGTGGATCTCTTCTGTCTGAACTTTGTAGGACTTTGGAGAAGTTGTAGTCCTATTTTGAGGGACTGTAGTAAGAGTAAAGATAGGAAGTTGGGCTTCAGAAAATTTTGTGTGACACCTTAACTGTGCATATATACTGTGCTATGCATGCCATGTGCTTCAGAGTCTCATTTAAAAACTGTTTGCAGTGTTGCTTCATTATTTTAAATAGAGCTGACACACGAGCAAGCTATTGCTGAAGAAGTTTATTTGCACTACTGAGAATATTCTTGCCAATATTACTGAAGCTTGTATAAGCATGTAAACAAAACAATCCACAACTATACTGACTCTGCTGTAGAAGAAGGCGGGGAAATACAGGCAGTCAGCAATACAGCAATCCATAGAATGTATATTTTTAAAATTGTGTTTAGCTTAAAATCTCAAAATGGATATTAAATCAAATTGTAGTTTGCAGTTGTAGCTACTTATTTTACAATATGCACTTGCATACCCTTTTATGTGGACTTTGTTACAGTTCAGAAAATTATTTGTACAACTTAAATGGACTTTAATTCTTTCATAGCACATTAAAGATTCATCTGAGTTGGTGGCACAAAGCCCATTTTCTTTTTTTTTTTTATGTACTTGGGTTTTGTTTAAAAGCTGGCTACGCTAAATTGCAGGTGGTGGGATAAAGTTGCCTGTGTTGTATTTGGTGGTAAATTGGTTTAGTGCTGAGCACTTTGTTTAAATAGAAACACAACTGCAGTCTTATACAAGGGAGGGTTTGCCAGAATTGTACTTTACTTTATCAAACTGGAAATTGAGAATGTTGATGAAGAACTTGGTGGGACTACCGCACAATCCCAGGGACAGCAAGATGTCCCCAAGCACTAGTCAGTTCTTGCTGCCTTGTCGGGAGGCACTGACTGTTGCTTTTGCAGTCCTGAGTCTGTTTATTCCCTCAATGACAGAGCTTTCCTATTCCCAGCCTCACAGTAGTTGCCTTGTGCTGTAGTCATAGTATAGCTCAGTGCCATCTTTGACATCTGTGTCAGGTCATTCATTGGCTTTTGGCTCAGAGGACTGGTTTGGAAGAATTTAAGTATTCCAGAGGCAGTAAAAACAATGCTCATGATCTTTCGTTGTGAATGTGGGAAAAAAGTAGTAGAGTTCAGCTTTTTCTGCTGGTACCCCAGAACTGACTTTATTCCAGGGAATTAATGAACCCAAATACACAATGTAAAGTGAGGGCAGGGATTACTGGACTAACTTTTTAAGTGTATGTTTAAGTGTCCATACAGGCTTAAAATAACTTCCAAAGGTTAGACATGCTTTCTCTGTTGTATTGACAATAGATGCTGAGATTTTAC
The DNA here is from genome assembly GCA_013400575.1 of Peucedramus taeniatus. Taxonomy (NCBI): domain Eukaryota; kingdom Metazoa; phylum Chordata; class Aves; order Passeriformes; family Fringillidae; genus Peucedramus; species Peucedramus taeniatus. Next base: position 65,392 of record WBNO01002169.1, on the reverse strand, counting down.
TAATACCATGCAACATATAGATACCCGGAATGCTGAATTTATATTTGACAGTGGCTTTCCAAACTTTATTAGAAAGAAACTGTTATTTTATGCTGGATTCTCTGGGTATACTGCCATCAACTCAGAAGCAGAAATTCTTGCTGAGGGTGGGTAGATAGAATGTGCAGTTTTGTAGACACTATTACCTGTAAAAATGTGTTGCTGTCTGCTAATTCTTTAACACAGCCATAGTGTTTCAATTGTTGTTTCAGTTGGTTGTTTTTAAGAAAGAAAAAAGGCAATGGTTACATTTTAATTCTTTGTTCTATTTAGTTGTTAGAATTTTAGCCTGAAATTTTGCACTTTGTACTTGAAATCCCAGACTACAGGCTTTTCTTGCAATGTTCTTTGTCAGATGTGTTGAAGAATTTGCAGTGATCCCCAATAATGTCTGATTTGTAATAGTGTCAGCCTGGCAAATGGATTTTAGGTTAATGTAAACAAAAGAAGCAGTCCTTTAGCTGCCTTTTCTGGAACTGTTGATTTATTGAAGCAAATAAAGTATTTTTGGAAACACCTCTAGGGGCATGGTAGACTTTGTTTTTCTGATAAGCAAAAATGTATATTCCTGCTTTTAGGACTTGTAATAGAAAACCGAAAGATATACATACTATACTTTTATAAAAGCAGCAGCCATGAAAGTGTTCTTTTTCGAGGGTTGTTAATTTTGTTTTGGTGTTTTGAAGGGTTTTTTTTTGTGCGGGGGAGGGTGGTTGGCCACACTTCTAGAGTCGATGTAATGGAAATGTAAATAACTGTTATGTACCTTCCCTTTGCTGAAAATAGTAATTTTCCTAATGCAATATTTAACTAAATTATTAAAGAAAATGCATATCAAAAAGTCTGTGAACTGCGTTTTGCAAAATTTGAATTTACTACTGTTCTGCAGTTATCTAGCATAAAACTTTAGCTTTCCATTTTTGTGCTTATGTGCTTCTAGTTTAACTTTTCCTTCTCACCCTCGAACAATTCATGTCATTAGGAACACTGTTTCAACAAAACTTTGTTGTGTAAAGGCCAAAAGTAATGTTCACCTCTTTGTTTTTAAGTATCATATGAAGATAAGTTTTCTAGTTCTATTATGAAATTTCACAAAAGGAATATCAGTAATAAAATATTAAAAAAGTGATGAGTGTAGATAGTAAAACTATATAAAGGTAAAGGTATATTTTGTGAAAGTATTAGTAAATGAGTATCTTTCCTTAATCATACATTGTTCAAATAAAACTAGTAAGGCAGTTAACATGCATAAATTCAGAGAAATCTTGAACTGCTAAATAAGCATGTGATTGGTTTTAAATTTGTACCCATGGAAGTTCTAAGACATTAAAAGGACTAAATAAGCTGAATTAATGCAGCACTCTGATTTTGAATTTAAATTTTGCAATATGTAAAGCACTTAAAGAAACTTGCTATTTTGGCAGGAAGTTAGACGTGGCTACATATCCCCATTATAAAAGGTAGTCTCTGTTTGGCTTTAGCCATAGCTGCTATTGGAAAGAGTGGTTGAAAGGATTGGAAAGGATTTAGGCATATTAAATTCTGAACAATGGTCAGAGGAGCTAGCTGATAACTGGGTTCCTTCAGCTAAATTGTTAATTATACCACCAGCATTGTGCATGTGGCATTCAGCAGAGTATTTTGTAATTAATCGTAGTCTTTTGGACATTTTGTAATTTGTAGTTTGTAACAGGAAAGATTATTTAGTTGTAAACTGGGAGAATAAATTCTTGATATGAAATGTACAAGTTGTGTACTAAAGTACTTCTCAGAAATAAATGCTTTTTTTGCTTATTTGTTAGTGTATTCCATGTTTGCCACATGTGCTTCTTGCAGTATTAGCATCTTCTGCATTTAGAGAAATAATTGTTTCTAAGTCATACTGTGCAACCCGTGCTTGTAAATTCACAAAATATTCCAAGTTAGAAGGGTCCTACAAGAATCATCAGGTCAGCTCTTAGGTGAGTGGGCCATGCTGGATCAAACCCACGAGCTCAGCATGGGTTAGCACCATGCTCTGACCAAGTGAGCTCATCTCAGGGTCAATGTGCTTGGCCAGCTTCCAGCCTTCTGAAGTGCTGATACTTTGAGTACAGATTCACAAGGCAGAGAGTGATTTGATCTCAGGTTATTACCTCCTCAGTTAAACCAAGATGGATAAATTTTTACTGAAGATGTGAAGTTAGATTCCATGTTACATTAGATGATAGTGTCAAAAAGTAGGTGCAATTAAGAATTTCTGTGACCGAATGGCAAATGTCAGTCCATTATATCTATATTGTAACATATAAAATTGCAGCTGTGTAATGAAGCTGGCCTAGTGTCTAACTGCAAACTCTGCTTGTTGCCAACTATGGTCTTCTACTTAAAAAAATACTAGTCTTTGTGTGTGTGTCTCAATGTGGAGCAGAATAGTTTTCCCTAGTTACAAAAGAACTGTCTGTTCAATATGAATGTAAATTGAATGAACACAGCTTAAAGTCAGTTTAGAACTGAGTGAAAAAACAACTTTCAATCAAAAAATTGCCCACAGCAGTATCACAGCCTGGCTGGTTGGCAGCAGAGTGCTTAGGAGATGACAGGAAGGTGTTTTTTCCCATTTCCTGTACTCAGGTTAGCTGGAGTGCTAAATACAGCGTTGCTGCAGACATCTCCCATAAAGGATTAAAACACTCAGCCAATGCCACACCTTCTCAAGATACTATTTCTGCCTTCCATTCTACTTACTTAAAAGTAAGTAGAAAACTGTCACAAATGTACAGTCAGCATGGATTTTATTGTTACAGACAGATGTACCCAATTTTATTTACTCAATAAGATTTTTTTTCCAAGTCAAAACAGAAGGTTTGAGTTAAGCCTGGAGACCCAGCAATATTCAAGGAGTACAGTACAGATGAACTGATAGTTATTCTTTGGTTGTTACCTCTTGACTTTCTGAAAAGAATCTACTGCTTTGTTCCATAATAAAATTAGAGTAGTTACAGTACAGCTGCAAGCTATGGCACTTGTTTCTTGAGCTTGAGTTATAGGCAGGTTCTAGCAAATAGTGTGTCTTGTAACTTGGTCCACAGTTAGCTTCTGCTGTTGGGCACTGATTGGTTTTGCAGGCACACAGAACTTGGAAGGAAAGAGTGGCTAGCTTCTTACTCCTTCGTGGATGCTTCTGTAGTGGTAAAATGTATTTCTAAAGAAAAAAGAAACAGTTTAAGTGTATAATTAGTAGCTTCTATTAATTGTACATGCACTGATAGANGGGGGGCGGTTGGGTTGTGTTTGTGCAATTATTATGTTAAACAGAGATGCAGTGTTGAGTTTTCCTGGACCTTCAGTGCTGATGTTCAAGCCCTTCAGTACCCAACAGAATCATTAACTTCTCTGGATAATGTATTGGAGCTGAGGCAATCCACAGAAAAACAAAGTGGTGTGCTGGTTTATTCAAAATAGTGTCAGCAAGCTACAAACAGCTCTGCTTTAAGACTGCTTACTAGAGACTGGTTTAACAGATCAGAGGACAGATTTGAATCATTCATGTATTCACTTGAATATCTAGTTATATCAAAGCCATGATATAGCAGAACATAAAGAAATTTAGGTTAAAGTGGTGGGAGTGCTGTAGTATGAAAGCAATGACTTCACACATTACAAGCTTAACAAAGCCTATACCACAACTTCTAAACAGAATTCTAAACAGAAAGAAATAAAGATAATTCCAGAGAAAATATTTCATATGGTCTTCTCTAATCTCTCACCTTCACCTCCCTCTACCAACTTAACCTTCACGGATTATGGGGATTTTTGCATGCTATTTAGAGGTAGTGAATTTTCTGTCTCTCAAAAATAATGCCAGAAGAGGAAGGAAGATCAGTATCAGAAATAAGGATGCACTGCCAGAACAAGAAGGAAGATTACAGACTAGTTACAGCACTCTTCCATTCAAGAGATAACAGGAAGGCCTACATTAATAACAGACATTTGAAAGAATTTAGCTGTTGAAACAGAGTAAATTATTTGACCTAACATGAAAGGAAGCTTTGAAAAGATTTTTTTCTTTTTCAGAAGTATAGAGCAAGTCTGTATTGGGATATGAAAATGTTCATCCTTAGTAGTCCCATGGTGCCAGCTCCTCTATTAATGGGCCATTTGTTTCCTCTTCAAACTTCCTCAGAGCTAAGTGGTAGCAAAGACTCATGCTAAAAGAACTTGCATAGATCTAGTAACTCCAACCTGGAACACTACCTAACCAGTAAAGAGCTGCACAGTTAGTTAATTCAAATTCCCTTAGGATATAAGGCATTTTAGAGATCTGTTCCATTTCCTAGGAGTTGCATTAGATCCATGAGAACAGTACTCTCTTACACGTGGTACTGCCACGCAGGTATGAGTTGAAATACTGTTGGGAGAGTACCATGTTAGACACTGGAGGCCCACATGTTCAAACTGAAGTTGCTGTTCTACTTCCAGAATTGAATCACAAGTGTGGAAAAAATGCAGTTTGATTTAAGGTCTCTGTTTCAGTCCCTCTGAGGGTTGCCTTGCATTTCTAAGGTCTTGGTCTTCAAATAAGGCTAACACCTATTATGACTCTCATCTGCTGCAATGTCCTGAAGCAGAACAATATCTGAGAGGATGCTTTTTTGAGCAAAATAATAATTAAAGTTTACTAGTCAAATTGTTTCTCAAAGCATTTTCTGATTTGCTAGCTATTAATTAAAACTTTATCGAATAATTTAGATTGGAGGAGACTTTTAAGATCAAGTTCAGCTGTTAACCCACTACTGAAGTCCAACACTAGCTAATCCATGTCCCTAAGCACAATCTACACATTTAAATACCTTCAGGAATGATGACTCCAGCTAATAACTAACACAAGAGTGGCCCTAGGCATTAAATGAGAGGTACCTCTCAATGAGTAGATTCTTCCAGGTCAACAATTTCCCTTCTTATCAGCTGCAGTTCATCTCCTTATGTTTTGTTACCATCTTTAAATGGCAGCTGAAAAGGAGCAGCTAGACCAGCCTCCTGCCTTACACAGGACACCTTTTACCAGCAACATTCCACCACCTCTGGCCATTCTGATCTAGTGCCATCATACTATGCTTTATAGAGGTTTTACAGAAAATTACTGACTAGAATTAGTTATTTAAAACAAGCATAAAAAGCATGTGCATCTCAGAGTCAATAGAATAAATTGAGATCATGACTGCTGCTGGATATTTTTCACGCTGAATTTGGGTAACTAAATCTATATTTAGCCAACATGCTTTAAAGTTACACGGAATTCCCACTTTATTCTAGGTGAACTGAAACGAAGAGTTGTTTTCTGGTACTGGAGTTTGATGGGTTTTCTGTAGATGTTCAAAGTAAAAGGAGTAGAAGCCTGATGGAAGCAGGCTGTAGACTTCAAATGCAGACATAAGTAATCTGCAGAACAGGACATTTCTGGAAGCTGAGTAGGAAATGAGGCTGCAATCCACCTTGTTTCTTGCTGCTTTGGAAGTAGACTAAAAACCCATTTAACTCACCAATTGCATAGTAGTGAGCATGAGCAAATTTGCACTTAGGGATGCATTTGGAGCATTATCGAGCTCTGCAGGTTTCAGCATCACTCCTGCTGTAGTCAATACTTCTTAAGGCTCCAGCTTCTGCCATCAAAAGACTTTTATAAAAGTTTCCATTCTTTCTGCTTGCTGAAAAAAAGCTTGATGTAATAAAATGAGCTCTGGCTCAGAGAGAAGGGAAATAAATTTTTCATTAGTGAACGAAGGAAAAAAGTATTGAGGGACAATTTCACAAGTTAATTGCCATGTCTCTTTTTGTAATATGTCATTTCCAAAATTAACTACTCCAAGATAATTGGAGAGANAGCACCATGCTCTGACCAAGTGAGCTCATCTCAGGGTCAATGTGCTTGGCCAGCTTCCAGCCTTCTGAAGTGCTGATACTTTGAGTACAGATTCACAAGGCAGAGAGTGATTTGATCTCAGGTTATTACCTCCTCAGTTAAACCAAGATGGATAAATTTTTACTGAAGATGTGAAGTTAGATTCCATGTTACATTAGATGATAGTGTCAAAAAGTAGGTGCAATTAAGAATTTCTGTGACCGAATGGCAAATGTCAGTCCATTATATCTATATTGTAACATATAAAATTGCAGCTGTGTAATGAAGCTGGCCTAGTGTCTAACTGCAAACTCTGCTTGTTGCCAACTATGGTCTTCTACTTAAAAAAATACTAGTCTTTGTGTGTGTGTCTCAATGTGGAGCAGAATAGTTTTCCCTAGTTACAAAAGAACTGTCTGTTCAATATGAATGTAAATTGAATGAACACAGCTTAAAGTCAGTTTAGAACTGAGTGAAAAAACAACTTTCAATCAAAAAATTGCCCACAGCAGTATCACAGCCTGGCTGGTTGGCAGCAGAGTGCTTAGGAGATGACAGGAAGGTGTTTTTTCCCATTTCCTGTACTCAGGTTAGCTGGAGTGCTAAATACAGCGTTGCTGCAGACATCTCCCATAAAGGATTAAAACACTCAGCCAATGCCACACCTTCTCAAGATACTATTTCTGCCTTCCATTCTACTTACTTAAAAGTAAGTAGAAAACTGTCACAAATGTACAGTCAGCATGGATTTTATTGTTACAGACAGATGTACCCAATTTTATTTACTCAATAAGATTTTTTTTCCAAGTCAAAACAGAAGGTTTGAGTTAAGCCTGGAGACCCAGCAATATTCAAGGAGTACAGTACAGATGAACTGATAGTTATTCTTTGGTTGTTACCTCTTGACTTTCTGAAAAGAATCTACTGCTTTGTTCCATAATAAAATTAGAGTAGTTACAGTACAGCTGCAAGCTATGGCACTTGTTTCTTGAGCTTGAGTTATAGGCAGGTTCTAGCAAATAGTGTGTCTTGTAACTTGGTCCACAGTTAGCTTCTGCTGTTGGGCACTGATTGGTTTTGCAGGCACACAGAACTTGGAAGGAAAGAGTGGCTAGCTTCTTACTCCTTCGTGGATGCTTCTGTAGTGGTAAAATGTATTTCTAAAGAAAAAAGAAACAGTTTAAGTGTATAATTAGTAGCTTCTATTAATTGTACATGCACTGATAGATTGTAGCTGAAACTAATGCAGAAATACTTAGATTGTAGCTGAAACTAATGCAGAAATACTTATAAGCTTTACCAAAGATAGTTCCAAACTGTGCCTTTGTCCACCGTGCCAGTTGTTGGATTTTTCTTGGTCTGTTCAGTAACAAACACTTCAGTACATGCTGCTTTTTCTTTCTAATCTGCTTATTTTCCTTCTACACAGAAAAGGAGTCTGACTAGANGTGACTTTTAGTTGATAGTGCAGCAATGTTAGTCCTTTACTTTAGGTCAGAAGAGAGGTTTTGAAACAACTCTTAATTTTTTCTACTTACTGTGCTTTGGTTCACATTACAGAATAATGGGCCATGCTAATTGACATGGGTACAGAGTCAGTCAGCTCCACTCAGCCATGTTCTTCTATCCAAAAAGAGTGCAGCTGCCCAGACCACAGCAGGACTGACCAAGACAATAACAGTCTGTGCTGGCCCTGAGGAGAATTCTTGGCCCTGCCCTCAGGCAGAGCTTTGAGGGCCAAAGCAGGCTCTTAAAGTTGTGGTAAAATGCCAAATGTTTTCTCAGTCCTGAGCAAGCTGGGGGCTTATATATGAGGCAGGAAGGCATTGTATCAACCATCTTCGTCCACCCACTCCCCAATTTTTACTGTTTTTAATACTGCAGATTATACACTCCACCATTCTTGCAGTTGTCCTAATTAGAAAGCCCACATCTTGTTCCTTCCTTGAATGTTTGAAGAGAATGGAGAGAATAGAAGTTGCACCCAGTAATGGCACTGATTGTGTTACTCACTGTCTTTATCTCCGAAATGCTCGATCCTGATGAAAAGCAGCCTCTCTCTGAGCATTGTAGTCCAAGTCTGCTTGCTTTTCCTTCTCTTTTCTTGCCTGCTTTTCAGCCTGATGAAGGGAATAACAAAGCTTAGTATTTTGTTCTCAACATCACCATCCTGTAAAGCTGAGAGAGGATAAAAGCTTACAGAAGGTCTGTGGCATCCTTAGCTGAAACTTGGCACTTACCATCCCTCCCCACTTCTCTCCCCTGCCTTATCTCCCCAGAAAGGGTACATTAAATAGCTGAGTGAATATCAGCATTAGCTGCTGCTCTTTGGTCACCTGCCCAGAAGGTACAAGAGGACAGCAGTGCATGATTAAAAAGTGTCATAATGGCACAGGACAGGATGTGATCTGCCATTGTTGATCTCTTATTACCAGCCCTCACAGTAATCCTCCCTGACTCACATGGGCTAAGTCCGCCTGGAAGAGTCTTCTGTTCTACTGCTCTAAGAAGAGGCCCGTAAACCTCTGGAACATGTATCGTGCATTGCCAAATTTTCAGCAGTAACCTTCTCACTCCACAAACAAGCCTCTTGTGGCCCATAGGTATAGTCAGCCACCTCTCCAACATAGCAGCTGCAGTGCATACAGGTAAAAACCAAACCAAACCAAACCAAATATATACATCACATCCCCAGCAACCTTTTTCTCTCTCTCTCTCTCCCCCTCCCTCTCTTCTCTTCTGCCCAAGAGGTCTAGTACTATGGGTTTAGAAGTGTGCTTCTTTCTGAAGGGGCTGACAGTATACAGTTCTTCTAATTACCATTTGCTGGAGCTGAATTTTCTGTACTTCCATGCTTGCATCACGTTGTCTTTGTTTCTTGGCTTTTTCCATTTCCAAGTAGACGTCATTTTCTGTCATCCACTGATTACGATCCTTCTCATTCTCTTCCTTCTCTTCTCTCTTCTTTTCCTCTTTCAAATTCATCTGTAGTTCACAAAACACACAAAAGTTAACCAAGGGGCTGGCCTGCTAAGCTGGGAGTTGTATCTCTCTGCAGAAGCAGCCCTGTATCAGAGCTCTGATAAGCACGGTCACTGTGGCTGGCCAGTGACCAAGCCCAGGGTTTTCAGCAGCCCTGGCAGATGTACACCCAACACAGGAGGGGGAAAGGGAGAGGGAACTCCAGGAAAGGTGTCAGCAGACTTGCTGTGACTCTGTGTGACTTTTAGTTGATAGTGCAGCAACTGATAAGTCACCAGCTGTGCTCTGGGCCAGGCTCCTCAGCTGGAGTAAGCAGTACAGAGTTTGCACAAATTACAATTACAGAGCCTTCCCAGTCTTTTTTGAAGAAAGGATCACCACATATGCTGCTTGCATCTTTCTTAAAGATTTAGATCTAAAACTCTAGATGATAAATAAGAAGCAACTGGTGAGAACCTGCATGTGTGTATCACTCCAGATGAGTGTCCTAGAAACTACGGCATTTCTAAACACTATTCCTACATACAAGTATATGACAGAAAGAGGAACAAGGACAGCCCCGTTTCTTACCACAGTGACTCTGTTTTCTTCAATAGATTCAAGAGCAGCCTTTTTTTTCATTTCTTTCTCTTTGTTTTGTATTTGGTATTCAACTTCTACCTCTGCAGCTCCTCTAGCAAGACGATCATCTTCGATCTTAAATTTCTCATTCATCTGTGCAGTTAATTGTTCAAAAGCTTTGTCCTTATGCTCCTCCATCATCCTGCAGGAGAACATGAGCTACTGTAACATCCCAGGACATCCACTCAGATTCCTAGAGGCAGTTGGTACCTGTTGCTTCTAATAACACCAGCAATCCTACCTCCACACCAACAGCACCAATTACTACTGGAACTGGTAAGCATTTTTCTGCACTTTCTACTCCAAGTTTTAATTACAGAAAACTTGCTTGCATCAAAGTTCTGATCTTGCTGATATAACAGCTGAGAATACTGTTTGTCACAAAATGAAATTCCAAGTTTAAATCTTAACACTGAAAATTATCCCTGGACCCACCTGTTAGTCTCTGCATTTTTTTCTTTTGTCAGATCAGCCATCATTTCTTTTCCTTTAATATAAGCCTTAATCCGATCATCATCTTTGTCTTCTCTTTGTTTCTCTTCAGCTTTAAATATTTTCTGTTCAGCTACATATTCCTGTTTAAATGGAAAACTACCATTATTTTAATGTAGAACTAGATTTTGGAAACATGAACTATAAACAAATTCTAGCAAATACTTCAGGCCTAGCATGTAATAAGGAGTTCTTTATATCAGTGGAGAAGCTATAGAAGATAGAAACCCAGAGATAAAAGAAAATTTTTATTATCTACTTATCACAAACCACAACAAAAGTAAAATTAGTATGTGGTTGTGGCTCCAGGCTTACAGCATCTTTATATTCTCTCCTCTACCTTCCCAGTGGCTCCAGCTGTACTGTTCCCATCCTGTGTATCATTCATATGATGCAGACTCTGAAGGGCTCAAACAGTAAGTCTGTAGAACCATCAAAATGTAGAGCATATGGCATTTTGTAATGACTCAGAAATGGCACTTGTATAGCTTGGCAGTATGTGTAGCTTTTGTTGCACATACAAGGTTGGGGGGAAATGGGGGAAGAATTGTGTATTTGGGGTGAGGAGTATGGAAGGGAAAAAAGCAAGTAGGGTTTTAGTGGGAATTCTCTCCTTTTACTCCCTCACATGACAATGAATCATCACAGTACCTCTACTTCAGTTTCCCTGCTCAAGCAGGTATTGGCAGGAAAACAGCACGTGTGGTAAGTAGGTCATCACCAAGTTTATAAGACATTGTCATACTCAGGCTATTCCCTCTCCCTAACAAAGAAAAATGGACTTGAAACAGAGCAAGTACACGGAACTTAAATCCAGTTCTCAAGTCAAGGACAAGCTCCTTGCTGACTCTAGCAGACTTTTCCATTTTAGACCAGTCAAAGCTCAGGTGCCACATTAAAACTTCCGAGAGGTCTTTCTCAAAAGCACAGAGGAAAGACATGGCATGCAACTGGCAGGGCATGCATTTGATCCCAGGCTACTAAAGCTGTCAGCAAAGACCCTGTTGCCAGTAGAGCCCTTTATTTGTGGGCTGAGTCCAACGATCACAGCCATGGTGAAATACATATTTTGAACTGTCTGCTTTCCTGCTACTTACGTGATGCTGCCTCTGGAATTCCACTTTTTTCTCCTGTTCCTTTTCTTTATCTCTCTGAATTTCCAGTTGGTACAATTGGCTGGATCGCTGTATTCGTTCCCCTTCTCTTCTGTTTTCCAGCTTAGCCAGATCTGCTTGATCCTTGTGCTCCTTTATTCTGAATCAGAAAAGGAAAGTGAATAAATGAGCTAGGGACAGCATGAAGTAATAAAGAGCAGATATAGGTTATGCACATCTATGGGTACTTTAACAGTAAAAAACCCTAACTCTTGATGTTCAATATCAGAGATCAACACCAGAATAAGTTTCCATAAGCTAGCCCCAAATTCTTTGGCCAAAGCTCAGTTCCAGTCTGAGGGTGCTAGGGAAGTCAATACTAGCGAAAATGAACATGAACAGTGTATGGACTCAAATGTTAGATTGAATTTGATTTGCCTGTTTCATTGTTATCCCACTCCCTGTACAACCTCGGCCTTTTCCAGCAAGCAGTCTTCTAAGCAGTGCCACAGCACTGTGCAAGACATAGCCATGATGCCCATGCTAGCTGGAAGTGTGAAGGCTTCTAGGTAGGGAGAAGCAGCCATAGTGAGACAAGCCACTTGCTCTCGGTGCCAGAACTGAGCCAGAATTGTTGGATGTTAGGATAGACAATAACCCCTGAGAGCAAGAGACGTTTCTGAAGCTGGAGGACAGAATTACGGAGGGTGGGGACAAGTCCATCTGACCACGAGGTGAGGATGCTCTGAAACCCTCAAAAGCAGGGAGTCACGGAGTCACGGAGCCCCGGGCACGGCACGCGGGTCAGCGCCCTAGAGCCGCCCCTTTCGGCGGGCCGTGCAGCCGGGACCCGCCCGGGCCGGGCTTGCCGCGGGAAGGTTTTTAACCCAAGCTCTCTCGCCCCAGTCCCGGGGCCCCGCCGCCGGACTCACTGCGCCAGCTGCTCCTGGGCCACGGCCCTGCGGCTCAGGTAGCGGCCCCGCTCCACCTCTGCCTCCCGGCGAACGGCGTCCGGCCCATCGCGGTCCATCGTCGGCCTCCTACAACGCCCCTGTGGAGAGGGAACGTCCGCCGAACGAGAAGCAGGGATCCTCGCCGACGGCTCGGCTTCCGGGGAAATCGGAGTTCCTTCTCCCGCCCCGTTCAAAGGCGGCGGCCGCAGGAGCGATCTGGCGCCGAGGCGGGAATGGCCCCCGAGGAAGCGGCGGGCGCTGCGTCGCGAGAGATGGAGCGGAGCAGAGCGGAGCGGAGTCCCGCCCCGCCCCGCCCCGGGGAGCTGCGGGCGGGCCGCGTCCGGTCCGTCACGCACGGTGGGAAGGAAGGAAGGAAGCCGCCCCCCAGCCCCGGAGGCCGGACCCTCCTCCGCAGCCGGTTCCTGAACATCTCGTTTTCCTGCGGAGCGTCCGTACCCGGTAAGAGGCTGAAATGGTCCCTCCGCCTCTGTCCTTCTGCTCCGGCCATGATGTGCTCCCGCCGGCTCGCCGGGGCCGTGGAGCTCAGCCTGGCTCCGTGCGCTGCCGCGCCTCACAAGAACCTTCGCCCCGCCAGGCCTGCCTGTTGCCGGAGCCCAGAGCCCTTGGCGGCCCTGAGAGCTGGATGAGGAGGTCGGGCCTACTTCTCCTTCCAGGAATTCATCCCTTGCCTTGCCTGAAAGAAACTCCTCGAGGAGGTGGCTGCTGCACCCGGGAAGGACAGCACCCACCTTACACCCAGCGTTTGTTCAGTGTAGGGGAGGTAAAGCCAGTTCTGCTTGGCCCTCAGCTTCCCAGAGGTACCTTGCCTCCGGGGTAGCCTCACATCTTCCTCGAAGTCCTGTGCTTTCTCCAAGGCCTGGCTGCTTTCAGCAGCTAGGCCAAGGAACTTGACACACCAAAGACCCACTTTCAAAACTAAAATATTGGCAAGCGTCTTTTTTTTTTTTTTTTGTTTTTGTTTTTGTTTTTGTTTTTGTTTTTGTTTTTAAGGACTTGTATTATTTTCTGGTCTGGCCAGCAGAGACTGGCAGCTGTGGGGTGCAACAAAGCAAAGCTTCAGGTTTCTTGGACTTTGCTTCCAGCGAACACCCAGGATAGAGGGATACCCTGTTTAAAGCCCAGGGTACTGGTGGAAGAAGTCATTACAGGAACCCCTTACTTCCAGGGCAAGGAAATGAAAGAAACCTAAGCTTAAGGAGGGAGACGTGTCTGTGGCTTGGGTGTTGGTGAGTAAATCTGCTGAGGAATCTGAGATACAATTTTAGACCCATCTCTTTACCTATTTAATAGAACACATCTATTTACAGACTGAATTTCTGTTAGTCTTTTTGAAAGAACAGCCTAACTATGTTGACTCTTGTTGATGTGCTGATTTTGTAGGCCCTATTTACAGCTATATTTTGACCTGTTTACCTCTTTGGTGACCTTTTAAGGGCTGGGATCAAAGTAGGCTAGTGAAAAATGTGACTTTTTGCTCTGAGAATTCATATCATAGACCTGAAAAACCTTGGACAGTGAATTTTTAGAACAATGAATATTAAAAATGTAACAGAAATAATGAGGTTTTGGCTGGAATGGGTTACAATGACAGTCAATTATATAATATGAATTCCTGTCTCAAGTTTAATAAACGAACACTCGTTAAATACAAGCTGGGGATGTTTGAATATAACCAGTTATATGGCAATCTTTTATTTTTTCAAATGGAAGTCCAGATTCATGGTATATATTTGATATAAATAATTTACAGTTTAACTCTGCCTGTATGGTTGAAAAGCGTATTTATTTAACTTTATTTAATACCTTCTGCCTTTAAACAGTTTAAACATTATTTCATGTTTTTGTTTCTTGAGCAGCATTACAACTACGACAAGGTAACTGGGTCCCAACATAGAATTATATGTTTGGAAACTAGTACTTATTTCTTCTTCTCTCAGAAAAATGGCCTATGTCCAAGTCCTCTTCCATCTTCACATGCTTTGAGAAGAGGATAAAGATGATGTGTCGTCTTGGATTCTGTTTCAATTAATTCCTTTGCATATTTCTGAAACTCTTGCTCTCTAGAAAGTGCAATAGCCTCTCTCTGAGCATTGTAGTCCAAGTCTGCTTGCTTTTCTTGCTCTTTTCTTGCCTGCTTTTCAGCCTGATGAAGAAAAGGGAATAACAAAGCTTAGTATTTTGTTCTCAACATCACCATCCTGTAAAGCTGAGAGAGGGTAAAAGCTTACAGAAGGTCTGTGGCATCCTTAGCTGAAACTTGGCACTTACCATCCCTCCCCACTTCTCTCCCCTGCCTTATCTCCCCAGAAAGGGTACATTAAATAGCTGAGTGAACATCAGCATGAGCTGCTGCCCTGTGGTGACCTGCCCAGAAGATAGAAGAGGACAGAGTGCATCGTTGAAAAAATGTCGTAATGGCACAGGACAGGATGTGATCTGTCCTTGCAAACCAGCCTTGATTTGCACCAATGCTCTGAGGAGGCTGGTCTCCAACACCAGCATATGCCGAGCACGCATGATTAAAAACAACCCAACAAACAATAAAATTCAAACAAAACAGCAAACTTCCTCTCTTTCTGTCAGCAGGAACTGGTGTATTGGTTTAGGTGCAAGCTTCTTTCTGAAGGAATTGACAGGGTACAGCTTTCTATTTACCATTTGCTGGAGCTGAATTTTCTGTACTTCTCTGTTTGCCTCATGTCGTCCATGTTTTTTGTTGTTTTCCATTTCCAGGTGGATGCGGGCTTTTTCCATTAACACATCGCGTTCTTTTTCAGCCTCTTCCTTCTCCTGTCTCTCCTTTTCCGCTTTCAACTTCATCTGTAGTTCACAAAACACACAAAAGTTAACCAAGGGGCTGGCCTGCTAAGCTGGGAGTTGTATCTCTCTGCAGAAGCAGCCCTGTATCAGAGCTCTGATAAGCACGGTCACTGTGGCTGGCCAGTGACCAAGCCCAGGGTTTTCAGCAGCCCTGGCAGATGTACACCCAACACAGGAGGGGGAAAGGGAGAGGGAACTCCAGGAAAGGTGTCAGCAGACTTGCTGAAGCCTGCTGATGCATGGCACCAGAGTCAGCAATTGTGCTCTGGGCCAGCCTCCTCAGCTGGCATAAGCAGAAGAAAGATCAGCCCAAGTTTCTTACCACAGTGGCTCTGTGTTCAGCAATAGATTCAATGGCAGCCTTTTGTTTTGCTTCTTTCTCTTTGAGTTTTTTTTCTTGTTCAGCTTCTATTCTTCCAGCATCTCTAGCCAGTCGATCATCTTCCTTCTTCAGTGCCTCACTCATTTGTTCAGCTAATCGACTGATGATTTTGTCCCGTTGTTCCTGTGCTTGTCTGCAGAAGATCATGAGCTTCTATAACACACCAGGGCAACACACCTGGGTCTACCTGAAACTGTCAAACTCAGCAATTCTGGTTCTAGAATTCTCTCCTCTTGACCACACAGGCTGGCCCACCCACTCAACTCTTGATCTCCTTCTGGTCTTCCTGTTTGATTTATTTTTATATTATCTGATTTAGCAAATAAATGTCCCAGTGTTCTTGTATCCCTGGTTTCTGTTGCAATAATGAGCTGGATCACTCAGTAAGGATTCCAGCAAGCATCTTACCATCAGAAGGGGAATGTTGGAAGTATTGGCCAGAAGCAGGAAGGGAAGAAAACTCTTAGATTGACTCAGTGGTATCATCATGTTGTACCCTCAATGTTAAACTGATAAAATATCTCCCCTTAATAAGAACATGATGTAGTTAAATAATGTTTGTGCCTTGTTGAGAAGTCAAATAAGTTTTCTTGAGCTGACTCAGAGAAATATAGCTTATACTCAAAAATATTTTCATCAAGGATCTTAATTGTCTTTAATTGTTGAGGAGGTGAAGATTTGGCAGGCCATATGGAAAATGACTCTTCACAATACTCTGGTGCAAAGCTTAGCATTTTCATAAGCCTCTGTACTTTGAAAGGTGGAGAGATTGCTCCCTCACAGTCTTACTAAGGAACCTGTGAAAAAATTTCCTTTTTCTCCTGAATTCCCTGCTCTCCCTGTCAGAATTTAGAATAATGTTTTAGAATAACTGTTGATTGTTTTCAGATCATTTAGACTAATGATATAACACAACTACAGTATAATTTTTAGATAATTTATGATTTATACTCCAGCATTGCACCTACCTACGCATTTCAGCTTCTTTCTTTTTTCTCATCTGGGCAATAATTTGCTTTGCTTTAAAATGAGCTTTGATCCGCTCATCTTCTTCCATTCGGTTTTGTTCCTCTATTGCTTTGATTATTTTCTGGTCATTTAGATACGCCTGTATGGGCAAAATGATCCTGATGTAACAGGTGATGTTTAGAATATCTGGACCTGGGGTAGCAGCTTACAGGAATCACTCCCTGTTCTCCCTCCTCAAGTTTCTTTCAAAAACAGAAGAGAGAAAAGGGATCCTCGGGAAAGGAGAGAGAAGACAGGAAAGGAATACTTCAACTTACTTCTGCCTTCTTATTCAAACATGCATCAAGAGGAGATAGTAGTTGTGAGGGTGGGGAAAAGGAACTGAGCATCAGACAGCTGCTTCTCTGGTGCATTGCACAAACAAATTGCTGTGCGATGGAGAGAGCATTGTCCTGTGCTTCTGCTGACACACATGGGACAGGGGGATGGTCCAACCACCACCCACACACAGATCATTCTGCTCCTGGCCCCATCTCATCCACAATTATCCCTGTCAAAGGTTAATCCAAAGCACAGAGGAAGAGGAGTTTTCTATACTTTTATGTGAAAAAACAACTGTCTTTTGCATGCTGGCCAGAACTGCTCTGAGGCACTTGTTTGTACCTTAGTAGGATGCCTTTAAAGATGAAATGAGATGGCAGCAAGTCTTGACTAAATTCCTAAACCTCTCCAATAATAAATATCAAGTCAAATTAAAAAGATACATTCAGTCTCTGTCTATTCCCTTTTTCTAACAAAGAAAAATGGGCTTAAAACAGTAGGAATGTGAAACTTAAATCCAGTTCTCAAGTCAAGGAGATATTTCTTGATGTCTCCAGCCAAATCCTTAACTACAGACCAGTCAAAGCATCAAGTGCCAACATCCCTTCAGACAACAGAAGGGAGGGGCCTCCAAGAGGTCTTTTTCAAAAGCACAGAGGAAAGACATGGCATGCAACTGGCAGGGCATGCATTTGATCCCAGGCTACTAAAGCTGTCAGCAAAGACCCTGTTGCCAGTAGAGCCCTTTATTTGTGGGCTGAGTCCAACGATCACAGCCATGGTGAAATACATATTTTGAACTGTCTGCTTTCCTGCTACTTACATGATACAGCTTCCGGCGTTCAATTTTTTCCTCGTGTTCCTTTTCTTTGTTTCTTTGAATTTCTAGTTGGTACAGTTCGATCGATCTCTGTATTTCTTCCTCTTCTTTTTTTTTTTCCTGTTTGGCCAGATCTGCCTGATGCTCACGCTCCTTTATTCTGAATCAGAAAAATATGAATAAATTGTCTAGGAACTGCATGAAGTAATGAACTGCATAACCATAGGTACCTTGCAGTGAAGAATGTGACACTTTGAAGGTAGGTAGAATATCAGGGGTGAATAACAGCATGATTGTTTGTAATGGTAGCATTAGTCAGAAATGAGCTACGTGGTATGCTCACAGTTTGCAGTGTCGTGGTGAGAAGTTTTAGCTGGATGACTCATTAGCACCACTGCATTAGTAATGCTCTGGCCTGTATCCGCAGCATCCTTGGAGAACAAGATTTCCCCAGTATGACCCACCATACCTGTGTTTCTTCTGGGCATGCAGGCAGCAGCTTAAGCTGGTAGTGTTCTCTAAGTTCTGCAAGGATCTATGTGTTGCGCCTGGGATATGTAAGATCAGACATTGAACCCTTCCTCTGCCTTGGGACATTTGATTCCTTCTATCAGACCACCATGGTCAGTCCTGTAAATACCACTGGGGACCCCTCCATAAGATTTACAGAAAACCTGAGGTAAGGAATAGAAGTGACAGCATTGCCTTCTTTTGTTGTGCAGTCTGGAAGCTCATTATGGGTAAATGGAAAATCTAATGTAACCTTTTCCTTTTCTGGAACAAAAACTGAGTAAAGTACACTTAAATTTCATTAACAGCATTTGAATAGTGATTTGACTAAAATCTGCTGATGCTTCTCAGAGGCAATTTTGCATACAGACTGTTGGCAACTAAAAATGCATATAGCTTTTCCCTTTTGGGCAAATTCTTCTGTGATCTTATTTTAAAAGAATGGCATTTGTGAAACAAATTATTAGTAAGTTTCTGTAAAAACCTCATAGAATGTATTTTGAGAAGAGTTTAAGTAAATAATGAAGTAGGGTTGCTTTTAATTATTACTTACTGTTGTAACTGATCTTTGCATAGTGCCTGTTTTTTCATATAATGCTGCTGTGCTTTTTCTTGCTCGCTGAGAATGTATTCTTTAAATTGACGTTGCTCTTCTTCATAATCCTTCTTTTTATTATCAATTAATCTTGACTTTAGAAATTCAACTTGGGCATCTCTTTCATTTAGGACCTTAGCAAGTAGAAGTGCACTCTGCAAGAGAACATTTAAAGTCATTTTCATGT
Source organism: Peucedramus taeniatus (assembly GCA_013400575.1). Taxonomy (NCBI): domain Eukaryota; kingdom Metazoa; phylum Chordata; class Aves; order Passeriformes; family Fringillidae; genus Peucedramus; species Peucedramus taeniatus. The sequence continues at coordinate 46,705 of WBNO01002169.1, read as the reverse complement.
TCAGAAGTCTTTAGAGACATACAGTACAATTTGAGTGTAAAAATATAAATTGTCAACAAACATGGAGCTGTCTCATTCTGTCGTCCTGATAACGTAGGTAGGTTTTTGCGCGATCAATAGCCTCCTTCCGTTTTGCTGCTTGGAGCTTTGCTTCTTCCAAATCAAGTAACTTTCTTTCTTCCTCTTCCTTTTCTTCACGCAATTTTTTGGCTTGAAGTTTCTGTTGTATCAGGCTCTACAGTGCAGACAAAATTAGAAATCACTCTTAAATTTTGGATTGGTTTTTTACATTGCATTTTAGCTTTGAGTGAAAAAAAAAGTTTATGTTAGATATTAAATGTATTTAAATGGCATTTAGCTGAAATATGTATTCAAAAGCAAATGTTAAACAAAGGGAGTATAGCTAGCAATGTTACTATGTGTGGTTTTGTACATACAAAAGCAACTAGCCTTTACATTTAGCCATGATACATTTACAGATGTATCCTGTACTTACCAGAGTGGCATTGCGTGGGTCCTCTCCAGCAGCTTTGGAATCCAAGTGCACTTCTTCCTGTTCTTTCTTCCCATCAATGTGTGCTGCTTCTCTAATGCTGCCCTGAATCCTTTCCCATTCTGCTTTTGGCAATATAGTGACCTGACGAAGATCTGCTTCATTCGGAAGGAAATACCCATCTAGAAGATCCTTTTCTTTCCAATGACATGCTGTGCAGAGGGAAGATAAAATACAAAGGTTACTTGATACCAGAAAATCCAATAATCAAACGTGTATCAGAATTTCAATACTGGCATGGTAACAATACTAGAGTTATACTTAGTATTACTTAGTCCCCCATCCCCAAACGCCAGAGCTAAGACAGGGTATGTGTATCTGTAGTCTACCTATGACCAGTGCATGTACTTGGATGGGCTGTGTGTATGTGTGGGTTTGGCTTGTAGGAACACACTATCCAGGCAGTATTTGGGCATGCTTCTTAGAACAGCAGGGAGCAGAGACCATTCCCAAAATGAAAAGGAGAATATTGGTAAAGCCATTCTGCTGGCTGGATGAAGCAGCAATTTGGGCACAGACTGTACCTTACTACTATGTCCTACATACTCATCATATTTATTGAAATAGTTCTGTTGTAGAACAGTTTTTGATTTGTTGGCAAGACTAGGATTTCTTTGTTGCATTAGGCTCACATACACGTGTGCAGCCATAAACGCAGCTTTTCCACTTGGCGTCTACGTTTTGTGAAATGTTCTTTCAAGTGTCACCACCATTTTTGAAGGGAGTGGCACTCTGTACAGAGTGGTGTTCTGTAGAAATTGTGTGATTTGCAGCACACTGACAGGCCATGTCTGAAAGGTAAGGAGGCTTTCTCTTAGAGTGACACCGGTGTCAAAGTCTGTTTTCCAGATGCCGTTGCTGACCAGTCTCCCGACCGGGATCAGACCTAATCTTCTCCCTCTGTCCTAGGTGAAGACAGCCCCGCCAGAAGTAAAGGCGCACTGATGCGGCTGCGCCCTGCAGGCAGGAATCTGCCAAGCCGCTCGTTCCTCCGCAGCTGCTGCCCTTGGAGGTTACTGGACCTGCGCTGCGTTCAGGTCAGTTCTCTCCACTCAGTTCCTAGGGAGAAACAGCCCCTCTTGCCGGCTGCAGCTGGGGGTGCTTTGGGGAGAGTCACGCTGGGCACCCCTCAGCCTCCCGGAGCCGTGCGGCCGCGGGCTCGGCACCGCCCTCCCGCCGGGTCCCGCTGCNGCTGCCCCTTCCCCTCACGGGCCGGGCCGCTCTGCTGCCTGCGGGGCCCGGAGCAGGGCTGACCTGCTTGGGGGGGCTCGGCAGATTCTCCTCCACAAATGGCTGCATTTCGTCTCGTCGGCTGCTTTGATTTTGTGCGGCCTCGTTGAAGGCACAAGCTCCGTCTGTTCGGCGAACGTTTCGTTCCGAAATACCTCTTGAGGCGTTTTGCCGGGAGAATCCCAGTTTGGTTGCATTGGCAAGTGCTGATGGAGAAATGAGTGTCTGCTCAAACTGATGGTGCGAATACAGGAACATTGGTGCTGTGTCAGGAAGTGTTAGTAACTGCAGCATGAGTTAGATACTGTCACAGTCACTATTTTATACAGAAGTTGGACACTGAACTTCGACATTTACAAATTGCATTTTTAGCTACAGCACGACTTCCCATCGCGGTAGTGGCCATAAATAGTTTATTTTGTTCTGATACTTTCTTCCAGAATTTTTCTCTTCTGAGCACAAGGTCAGGGTAGGAATAAAGTACTTCGGTTTATATAAATAATTTTCTTATTTGTTTGTTTTGGAAACTATTTTCTCACAGCTATGAAATTTCTGTTGGTTTTTGATTTTGACCATACAATCATAGATGAAAATAGTGACACCTGGATTGTGAAATGTGCTCCTGAAAGAAAACTTCCTAATGGATTAAGAAATTCTTACCAACCAGGACATTGGACAGAATACATGGGCAGAGTCTTTCTCTACTTGGGAGACAATGGTGTCAAAGAAGATGAGATGAAAAGAACTATGACAACAATTCCTTTCACTGCGGGAATGATAGATCTTCTGGGATTTATTGGAGAGAACAAGGAGTTGTTTGATTGTATAATTGTTTCAGATTCTAATACAGTATTTATTGACTGGATTTTGAAAGCTGCTGACTTCCATAAAGTGTTTGATGAAGTGTTTACAAACCCTGCAGCATTCAGTAGTACTGGCTATCTTACTGTACAGCACTTCCATGCTCACCATTGTGCAAAGTGCCCTGAAAACCTTTGCAAAAGGAAAGTTTTAAAAGAATTTCTAGATAAACAGTTGGAGCGAGGAGTGAGTTATACACAAATTGTATATATAGGTGATGGTGGGAATGACTTATGTCCAGTAATGTTTTTGAAGAAGAATGATGTTGCTATGCCCAGACAGGGGTATACCTTGGAGAAAAGGATTTCTCAACTGGCCCAAAGTCTCAGTCCTGTACAGTGTTCTGTTCTGGTTTGGTCATCTGCAATTGACATTATGTCTTACCTGAAACTGCTTATAAAGGAATGATTCAAAGGATAAAAGGAAACTGATGCAGTTACATTTTAACTTATTGGGAGAGAAAAACTGCATGTGTATAAAAGCTCAAAATTGTAAAACTGAGCTATTATTATGGGTTTTTTTACCACAACATAAAACTGTTTATGTTCAATCCTGGTAATAATGGGAAAGTGCAGTAAAAAAGGCCTTCCAATACAGTACAGATTCCAGCTTAAGTGGGGAAGGGGTGTTGGGATAGGACTTGTCATTAGTTTTTGGTTACTCCCTCCCCTCCAACCCTTTACAAGTATATAACTGATACATACTTGCAATCCCACACACTTAGGGGAAGGAGTAGGATTCCTGTTCAGAAGAATGAAAATTTTTAATTAGAAAACATTAGGTGCCAGGAGCATGGTTCTAGAGCTGTTGGCTGTTATACTTCTTTGATCTGTTGGCAAATTATTTGCTTGTAATCTTGTTTAATCGGAAGATGCATTTATATTTTCAATCTACGAATTATTTTACCAAACAAAATTACTTTTAATACTTTGTATTATATTGTATGGTAAAGACAATAAAAGTTGCTGTCACTGACAAATGTAACACAACTAATCTGTGTCATGTATTCTGCTGGCCTGTGTTTCATCAGGTCTGGAGAGAGTAGACACAGGTGTAGGTGTCAGCCTTTGGCTGGTCAGACCCTTTCTCTTCTGGAAAGCTGTAAGGATGTTGCTTTTTTGTTTTAAGAAAAGTCTCCCTCCCATTCTGACTACTGCCCTGACAGCGTGCTGCTGCCACTCTGTACAGAGCTGCCACTGGTTTGAACTTCCATGCTGACAGCTCTGAGTCAGCCAGATGCCTTTTTTCCTCCTTGGTTTCTGCTGCAGTGCACAGGCTCACAGAATGGTACATACATACACATGTATACACTGATTTTACCTATTCATTCTCATCTATATCTAGCACAGTCTCTTACAGTCTGGAAGGAAGCATCTATGTCCATTTTAACTTTTAAACAGTTTGTTCTGTCTAAATAGTTCTAAAGAATTGTTTGAACATGCAGTCTTTCTCTTTACCACTGACAGTGAGATGAGCCCCAAGTGCTGGACTGTGTATATAAAGGTATTAAAAGTAAGTCTCATAAAGTTAAATAATGGGTTTTTATGCCAAATGTTTTTATTCTTATATCTCAGAAAAGGTTCAAAATGCTGATGTGTTCTGCTATTAAACTGAGGTCATATTTTAGCTTAAGTGCTTTAATAACTGAGAGATTAGGCCAACTTTCACAGTATCTCAGTTGCAGATGTCTGAGGAGTAGCTCAGCAGCCTGCAGTTGCAGGCTTTTGTTTTCTTTGCTTTCTTTCTCTTTTGTTTTCATTGTGCAATGTTATTCTCATTTTCTTATAGACATTTCATGATGTCACTACCTTCTTTTTTCCTTAATTGAAGATTTTTGAGTGGTCTTGCCTGTTTTCAGGCTGCTGGTTTACATAAATTTCCCTGTGCACTTCCTTCCTTGCCTTCACTTATTTTAGTGTATTGTAGAAGGTTGCTTTGAACAGTCTGTTGCCTAAGACGTCCAAAGTAATATACTTCAGTTCTCAGGAGCCTGGCTTTAGTGATGGATATTTGGTAAGTGTCTGAGATGTTCATATTTGGGATCTTAGCCTGTTTTATTCAAGGGCACAAAGACATCTAAGGACTAGTGGGTCTCAGGCAGTGGCAGGTTTAAGTTATCTGGTTTACAGGTCATACAAAAGAATGGTAATGGCTGTTGCATAGGGCGATTTCATATATTACTTTGGGTTCTGAGTTGTCATTGTTTGACCCCAGCTGGCAACTAAGTAGAGCAGCTTGTGCACTCCAGCCCCCTGCTCAGTGGGGAGGAGAACTGGAGAAAAAATTAAAGCCCATGAGTTGAGATGAGAACCATTGAAAAATTGCAACAAAATAAAATATAGTAGTACGTAATTACGATAATTGAAATGAAAAGGAGAGAAAGGAATGAAGTCCAGGAGAAACAAGTGATGTAAACAAACACTGCTGACCACCCGCTGGTGGATGCCCAGCCCGCCCTGAGCAGTGATCGGCCCCTCCCGGCCGACTGCCCCAGTTTCTGTATTGAGGGTGCCCTCCCATGCTGTGGAAGATCCCTTTGGCCTGTCCGGGTCAGCTGTCCTGCCCATGCTCCCCCCAGCTCCTTGTGCAGCTTCTCACTGACACAGCATGGGAAACTGAAAAGTCCTTGACTGTGGGTAAGCACCACTTAGCAACAACCAAAACAACAGCGTGTTGTTAACATGATTCCCATAGTAAATCCAAAACAGCACTGAACCAGCTGCTAAGAACGAAATTAACTCTATCCCAGCCAAAACCAGGACAGTTGTGTGTTTCCTTAATTCTAGATGTGTTGCTGAATGTTCCAGGTTCTGTGCTGGTCTCTTGTGTGTTTTTCAGAGCTTAGTTATGGAATAGCTTGCTTTCAGTTTGTCCACAGATCTTGGTTACTGCTTGCTTAAAAACAAATAAAAAGTATATCAATGATTACCCAGCTTTTTCTTCCACTTACACTAACTATTGTTCTTTTAGCCTTAAGGGACCGACCTTGTAATTTGCTGTGAGAGTGAGATATTGGGGAATTGTTCTTCATGCTCAAAAATGGGTTTTTCTGTGGCTTTGATTAAAGTGCTGAAGCAGGAGTTGAGCGTAGATTAAGCAGAGTACTTGATATATTAGCAATTATGTTCTAATCCCTTCAAGTAGAGGGTAGAGCTGATGATATTTGCCAAAGTGCATATTGGAGGCAGAAGAAATTTTTCAATTCCAGTAGGCAGACCATTAAGCTATTAATCAGGTCTTGTTTGGGTTTTTTTTCCCCACTTAATAAAAGTGAGGACTTTTCTGAAGCACCACAATTACCAAAATTTTCCACGTTTGGTTACAATGGAGGGGAGATGAGTATCTCCAAAGAGTGAAGCTGGTTGGAGCTGGTAGCCCAACCAAAAGAAAGGGCTCCTTGAAGGGAGACGCGCATTCAGTACTAAGTGTTGCTGACCTCCTGACTTGCTCTCTGGGAGGGAAATGACCTAGGTAAAAATGTTATGGAAAAAAATTGCATAATGAAAGTCATGTATGTATGGGAAACTTCCTGTATGGTAGCAGGTGTGCTGTTGTACACCACTACTGTGTGAGTACTTAGCCTTAGTATTGTGTGCTAGGGCGATAGCCAAGACTGAAGAAGTTCCTGCTTGTCCATAGGAAGCTGATGAAATGGAAAACGCAACTAAAACAAAGCTTTTGGCATGGGGATGTATAAAAATTTAGGGCTGCACAAGAGAATTTTCTAGATAAAGAAATGGAGTAATGTAGCTGAGGGACAAGCCCATATCAGACAGCAGGGCTGTTGTAATTCCTGGGTTACACTACAAAACTCCAATTCTCTGAGCTAACAGTGCATCAAGAGGGGTTGAAAAAAAGGAAGGCATAGATGTGTGTAGGTGTGGGGAAATTTTGGTTTTGTGGGATATTTTTTTTGTTTGTTTGGATCATTTTATTTTTGTCTCTTGTTACTGTGTAAAGGCCAGGGACAGTTTTAATCCTGGTGCAGGGTTAGCATGGGAGGAAGGATGGCAGAGGGGTATGACCATATACACTTTCCTGTTTGGATTTCCTTAGTTCATACTTCTGCTGGTCATTGTGGCGGAAATACCACCAGTAATTAAAAGAAAAATATGATGCTTTTTCATCTGTGTCAAGTGGGAGCTATCAAAATTTCTCCTTTTGGGTATTGCTGGCACTTAGCTAATAATAATATCCACCTCCTTTTTGTTGAAGAAATTACTGGCAGTTCTTTTAATCTAGGAAAGCTCTGTCAGGACAGGGGGAGCCTGGCTGCTGGACGCAAAGAATCTGAACCCTGCTGCAGATGGAGTGTCCACAGCTGCTTGAACTCAGAGGATGCTGTGTTTCAAATAAAGAAAATGTGTTGCTAGCAACAAAAAAAAAAAAGACTTCTTAAATTGTGAATCACATTTTCAGGAGTTTTAAAAGCCAATATAGCCTTCTTCCTGAAAAATTTACTTGTAGTTGGAATCTCTTTGTGGGCATAATTTGTTAATGTCCTTTGCACCCTGCCAGATGCAGGGGTTTGGGGAGAGCTGTGGCTGCTCCCTTTCGACTCCTGCTCTCCGGTAATGGGGTAGCCCTTGGAGCTTGCTGCTCTTCCCAGTATCGCTTCTCCAAGCGCCCTGGGAGCGCGGGGCAGCCCTGCGAGAAGCGGCTTTAGGTCGCTGACAGCGGCGGCCGAGGCCTCTCGCTTTGTTGTGTGGCTGAGTGACACCGAGCTGGTGACGCTCCCCAGGCATCTGCTCCTGTCCCTAACACGGCCGGGCCTTCTGTCACCACCGCAGACAGCCTTTCACCCCTGCCCGGGCTGGGGAGCGCGGGGACGGCGGCGGCAGCGCTTCGGGCCGGCCCTTTCCNGGGTCCGCAGCCGGGGGGCGGCCGGGCTGCGCGGACAAAGCGGCGGGAGCTGCGGGGCGCGGCGATGGCCGCGGCCGGGCAGGAGGAGTACGCGTACCTCTACAAGGACTCCGCGCACCCCGCCGGCTTCTTGGAGGCGTTCCGGGCGTTTTACCTGGACGGGCTGTTCACCGACATCACCCTGCAGTGCGCTTCGGGGGTCATCTTCCACTGCCACAGAGCTGCCCTGGCAGCCTGCAGCAGTTATTTTAAAGCCATGTTCACAGCCGATATGAAAGAAAAATCCAAAAACCAGATCAGCCTTCCCGGGCTCAGCCATGCAGTACTGGAAGCTCTCGTGAATTACGCATACACATCACAGATCCAGATAACAAAGAGAAATGTCCAAAGCCTACTCCAGGCTGCAGACCTGCTCCAGTTCGTGTCGGTAAAGAAAGCCTGTGAGCAGTTTCTGGTAAGACACTTAGATATTGACAACTGCATTGGGATGCACTCCTTTGCTGAATATCATGATTGCTCGGAGCTGGAGAAAGAGTCCAGAAGGATATTGTTATGGCAGTTTGAAGAAGTGTGGAAGCAGGAAGAGTTTCTGGACATTGGCAAGGAGAAGCTCTCTTATATTCTCTCCAGGGAGAATCTCAATGTTCAAAAAGAAGAGGCAGCCATTGAAGCTGTCATTAAGTGGGTGACACACAACGTGGAAGGAAGAATTGAAGACATCTGTGAAGTGCTGAGCTGCATCAAATTAGACTTAGATAATGTGTATTTGAGGTCAGCTTTAAGCCTGCAAAAAAAATGCCGTCTCAATGACAGTAAGATAAGGTCACTCATATATAATGCCTCAAACTTCAGTCCCAAAGGTCTTTCCAGAAGATCCACAGCAGCCATGTATGTGATTGGAGGATATTATTGGCATCCCTTATCAGAAGTGCATGTTTGGGATCCTTTAACCAATGCATGGGTCCAGGGAACAGAGATGCCAGATCACACCAGAGAGAGCTATGGGGTCACTAGCTTGGGACCAGACATATATGTGACAGGAGGTTACAGAACAGAGAGCATTGAAGCTCTTGACAGCGTGTGGATATATAACAGCGAGAGAGATGAGTGGACAGAAGGCTGCCCCATGCTCGACGCACGGTATTACCACTGCGCCGTTTCCTTGAGCGGCTGCATTTATGCTTTGGGAGGGTACCGAAAGGGAGCTCCAGTCCAAGAAGCTGAGTTTTATGATCCTTTAATACAAAAATGGCTTCCCATTGCAAACATGATCAAAGGTAGGTAAAGTTTTTTATGGTGTCTGCCTCCAATGTCAATTCTTTTGTATTTGCCATTTTTATGTGTCATGGAAACATTTAAGATTTGACCCAAATTCTAGAGAAGTCCATGGGAATCTCCTGTTAATGTTAGTGGCCTTTGGTTGAGGTTTTCACTAGCCAAATGACCACAACCATCCAAATGCTTTGCTGGGCTGTGCTGTAGAACAGTGGGTTGAAAAGTAAGTGGTGGTCTCAGTTTAATTTTGCCTTCTTTCATGAGTAAAATTTCTGTCAAAATTAGAAAGAAATCAGAAAACTACCCAGGATAAGAGTCCATTCAGTACACAATCAAAGAGCAAGCTCCAATAAAGGGACTGTATTTTTTTATATATGATTTTCCATGCAGTCATTTATAAAGGTGTCATAATGTAAAACTTCTTGCATGGAGTTCCCTCCTATTTCTGTGTACCATCTGTTTGGGATCCTTTGTTTAATCTTTTGTGTGAGGAAAATGAAAAGCACTAATACCTGTTTCTAGCAGCCACAGTAGTGATCTACTAAAATTGTATGAATCACAGCCTAACCAAAGGGTACTGACTCTGAGATGAGCTCAGTTGGTCAGAGCCTGGTGCTAAATAATGCCAAGGTCGTGGGTTTGATCCCTATATGTGCCATTCACTTAAGAGTTGGATTTGATGATCTTTCTGGGTCCCTTCCAACTCAAACTATTCTGTGATTATTTTGTAACAGTAACAACAATAGTACAGTTTTACATTTTATCATATGTTTTTATAAATGAATGCAAATATTTATAATTGTTATAAAATTTACTGAAAGTTAATGCCACATAATATTTTCCTATGTACAAGAGAATTTTTGGATGTATATGTAAAAGAAAAAAGTAGGTTTTTACAACTTTCTCCATTGTTTCTCTGTTTTCTCAGACATTGCTACTATTTTCTTTTTATTTCCTTCAAAAGTAGAAATGCTATGCTAATCCTATGAGTTACATATTTTATGTAGTTGTTTTGCCCAGTTTTCATAAGTGTGAAACTACTTAAGTGCTCAGACCACCCCCTTTGCTTTATTTAATTTTGTTGTCCTAGAGACAGAGTTAAAATGGCTCCATTCTGTGTCCTTGTTTGTACAATAGTTTAATTAGTAATACCATAAGAATGAGTAAAACTATCAGAAAAGATACCCCAAGACACTGAAAAATCTCAACTCCCATTGTCTTTGCTCTTGCCATCTAAGTGATTTTATCACAACTCTAACTTAGTGAAACAGTGAAACTAATTGCCTATTCCAAAATCAGTGAGACAATGTGACTCTATTTACTGCCTAAAAATCCTGTGAACTATTGGATGGCTGTATTACATGCAATATATATTGGTTACTGCAGTTTAATTTAGTCATTCTTGACTTATGCTGATATCTTGATAAATCTATTTTATTCATATTCAGTTACATACTTGCAAGCATATAATGTTAATAAATATTAACAAATCATTTGAAATGGAGTTATGGATGGAAGAGACCATGGTTATTGTGTGCAGTCTGAATGCATGTTTGACTTTCACACTGTGAACAGGAGTTGGGAATGCCACTGCCTGTGTCCTGCATGAAGTCATCTATGTCGCTGGAGGTCACTATGGGTACAGGGGAAGCTGCACCTACGATAAAATCCAGAGATACCATTCAGGTAGCAATGAGTGGAGTATAGTCACCACAAGTCCACATCCAGGTAAATAATTTATCTAACAAACATAGAGCTTGATTTGATTACGTGTACCTGGCAGTCCTTAAGCCCAGTTAGGGGTTTTTGGCTTATAACTAATTAAAAAAAGAAATGCCTGTAGGGCAGCAAGGGCTGTTTCCAAACTCTGAGAGTGGAAAGGAAGACCTTCTTCAAGCATGTGTTCTATAGAAATCACTATATAAATACTGAATTAAGGAATGTCCACATTCTATTAAATAATACAACTTTCTGTAAAATCTAACTATTAATTGACATTTGGCAAAAATTATTTATATTAATTTTAAAAGAGTCTTCTCTATGTTCTATATCTGGTAACAGTAAGATTTTAAAGTAATTTTCACTGAGTACTGGTGCTGTACTGTAGCAGAAAATCCTGAGATGTCTCCTGAGCTCAGTGAGGACATTCAGTTGCCCTCAGCAGTGCTCAATGTTTGTTATGTACTTGCAGTTTAAGTTAATGTTATCGTGCTGAGTTGTGCTGTATTCCTTTCTTTCTGAAGAATACGGATTGTGTTCAATTACATTACAAAACAAGATCTATTTTGTGGGTGGACAGACCACGATCACTGACTGCTATGACCCAGAGCAAAATGAGTGGAAGCAGATGGCTCACATGATGGAGAGAAGGATGGAGTGTGGCACGGTGGTTATGAATGGATGCATCTATGTGACAGGAGGATATTCCTATTCAAAAGGAACATACCTGCAGAGCATTGAGAGATATGACCCTGAACTGAACAAATGGGAAGCAGTGGGTAATCTTCCCAGTGCTATGCGGTCGCATGGCTGTGTCTGTGTGTATAATGTGTAAGCATTTCATTTACATCCTGCTGTTACAGAAAACAGCAGATGCAGTCTTCATAACAGTACTGATTACCTCATGAGGGGTTGTCTAATACAATCACTTGGTGCACGTTGTTAATAACTAGATATAATTTGTTCTCATTTTAAACAACTCAGAAACATAAATGTGGTAACAAGATTTCCATATATTTTTCAGTCCAATCGTCCTTTGTCAGGGAAGTTCTCAGGTTGCTCTCTTATAATACTTTGTACAGCAATATAGGAACTACTGTGAAGAATGGATTTGTTTTTGTTAATTACTGGATGAAACTATGACTTTGAGCTAAGATGAGTAAAGCCAAACAAAATACAGTTCTAAGGACTACTGGCCTTAAGATGAAATCTTTGTATTCTGAAGGTAGCTGTAGAAATGGATCATTGACACAAGCTAAGTGTATGGTATATGCAGAGCAATATCACTGGGATAACTATGTTATCAGATTCAGAAATGGGCATTTACAGGATACCTCTAACTCTGCCTTCAAGTGCCAGAGCAAAGAAGAGCTTAGGCTAGGAATGAGGGAAGAATTGTTGGTAGTAGCCTCAGAGCACGGGCCAAAAGCGTGCACTAGTTTTCCAGAAGGAGAAGTAAAAGGGTATTGCCACTCTTTGCCACTCTCACACTCTCTTCAACATTGCCAATGAGAAATGAAAAAAGACTCTGCAAGGCTTTGCAATGGGATCTCTGGCTGATGCACAGGTATTTGTAGTTTGGGTGTTTTTTGGTGGGGAGGGCTGGTCAGAGAAAAGCCTTAATGTATTAACTCTTTTTTAATATCAATCCAAGATGTGTGCCTGTGTGAAATGGAAGGAGGAAATGAGAGAGACTGGAAAATTAACATCTGCCTGAGATTCAAACTTCTCTATTTTGTTTAATACAATTTGATCTTTTCTAAATTGTGACTAGAGCAAAGGTAACAACTAAAGAAACTTGTCAAAGTATGTTGTGCATGAAGAAAAAACATCACCTATAGGATTGATTGATTTATTATTTCTCTCAAAACTTAATGTGAGATCTTCAAATTCTGTGTAGAAAGTGGATTTTTGTAAAGTGATTTACAGACAAACAGATCAGTCTGTGGCCTGACAGTGGTAATCCAAATGAAGAAATGCTTTGGGGAACAGAGAAGGCTCTTTTAGCACTGATTCCCCAGTCCAGTTTATGAAATGACTGCAGAAACAGCTTTTAGACATTGGTGTGAGAGTCAGGGACAACAAAGGGCTGCCGTACGGTGTGGTGGGAACTTCCCATACCAGCACTGCCACCTAAAAAGAAATTTTAGTTTTATTGGATTTCTCACATACAAATAAAGGACTTTTCCAAGCAGTAAGCTCTGAGTTTATAATATTTCTTTTTCTTGATCATAAGCATTTTCAGCTTTCTAAAAATTCTTTCACATTTTTATGCTATTTTTGACTTGCATTTGACTGATGGTAGCAGGTGGCACTCAACTCTGGCTTTGATGTGAAGATCTGTGGTCTATAGATACAGTTCTTTTTTTGATATTTTTGTATGTTGCCTCACTATGTCAGAAGGTTGTGTGTGTGTTCAGTGTTTTGCTTTGTTACCCATCTCACTGAGATCTATTTAGGGATCCAATGTAATTTGTTTAAAGACTCTAAAGAGGGGTGGAGAATTGAACTCCTGTTGTTGAGGCTGTTTGAAGTGCGTGGGCCAAGCAGGTGAGCAAGAGATAAAGTGAATTTGTTTCTCCTGGAAATCTCCACAGCTGAGAATTGCTCAAGGGCAGGTGGAGATTGAAAGGACAACATCACAAGAACATGAAGGTGATCTTTGTATTGAATGAAACCACATTGAACTCAATGTGTTTATGTAATTTTTCAGTGCAAATTATGTACCTGTGAAGTTCATGTTTGTTGAAAAACACAAGCATAGATCAGCTGCTTGTGGCTGGCCTTGAGGTTCATTCTGGCCCCTATCCTGTCACCAACAGTCCTGAGTCAGTGAAAGGATCTAAGAACAAGGTGAGGACTAACAAAACCAAACCCCTCAGCGTCCACTTGCCAACTGCTTCAAACTAGGTGCTTGATGTTGGTCAAAGACAGGGCTGTTCCAGGCACAGGGAGCTGGACTCTGCTTTGTGCCTCTGGGTAATCTTCAGGCAAGCAAATGCTGCTTTTTGGCCTCTGTGTTAAGTGCAAAGTGGAAAAAAAAGCCTTTAGTTCTCCCCTGTCAGGAAAGCATTTGTTGGTCTGGCATAAATAAAAGTCAAAGAAATTACTGCTTAGTACTTCAGTTGAATCCTAATTTCTCAAGAGATTTTCAAGGCATTAGAATAAATGGAGAAAAAAGTAAGTTTAGACTAATGGTTAAATTTCAACTGGTGCTATTTTTCTCAATAACCTACCATGCCCTTTTAAATTAACTCATGTAGCACATCCCAAGAAGGTGTGTTGCAATCAGGTCTTGGGCACAGGCAGGAGAATGAATTCAGCAGAGGAACAGGATTCTGACCTCTGGTCAGCAGCCTACAAGGACTCTCTTAGCCATCTGTGCAATATGTTTTTAAAAACAGTTGAATGTAAACACTGAATTATTGTGCTACTTGACCTGTATTATGGTAGACACTGTTTTACTGTTTCTCCTATAAGCTAGAAAATTAAGTAATGTGGAAGTAAAATAATTTGTAAAGTCAATACTGTTGCTTAAAATTTTTACTTCTGCGATTCCCGTGTTTGTATCACTATAGATGCCCACAGTACATCTGTAATGTTTAAGTGAATGTTTGCAATATTTAATAAACGTGACTGTACCACTACTGTACAAATGCACGTTGTTACTTTTTGTTCCCAGTGCACAAAAGCCGCGAACAGAACGGGTGAACAGGCAGGGTGGCAGAGTGTACACAAGGCTGATCAGACCGTGCAGACTGTACAGACTCCGCGCGCGCAGGGCCCTCCCGCGTGCGCGCGCTCCCCGCGCGGGGCGGGCCCGCCTGTGGCCGCTGCCCC
>WBNO01002169.1:18595-32202 GCA_013400575.1 Peucedramus taeniatus | reverse complement strand
AAGCGGAGCCGGCGGCACCGCTCCCGCCGCGGGGAGCCGGGCCCGGCCCGAGGGCAGCGCTCCCGCTCCTGCCGGGCAGTGGTGTCCGCTGGGCCACGGCGCCCGAGGCTGTCCGAAGAGCGATATGTTACCGCTGCAGGCATGTAAAGTGTCAACAGCAACCCGATGGTCTCCTAGCACAGTTCAGGGGCCGACATTTCAGTTACTTAAATAATTCTAAGAATATTTTTCTTACATTGCACTGATTTTTCTCCAAAAATATCTGTATAAGTTAACATCTATGAAAATGTGTGGTTGTACTCAATCCTTAGCCTTAAATAAAAACGAGGCTCAGACCTCTTAGGCAGGGTTTCCTGAAGAAGGCATAATATGAGTAACAGCTTCATGTTACTTTATCGGGAAAGCTTCCTTATTAAAAAAAAAAAAAAAAACCAAAAAACATTTCACTCTATTACAGTAATGGTAGAATAATCAACCTGCAACTAAGCATTGTTCAGAGCTTGAAACTTAATGGCTGGTAAGAGAAAAATCTACTTGAGAGTTCTTTTGGGATGATCTAGCTAATACAGTGTGGAATTTAATTGTTCTATTTACGGGGCTTGACTATAATTTTTTATAATTTAAACCTAATGATTACATGCTTTATTTTAATCTGTGTTTTTTTTGTTTCATGTGGTACTGTTACAGACTTTTGGCATATGGAAGGAACAAGTCAATGTAGTTTATTAAGAAAGCCCTTAACATAAAATCTTCTGTAGGATTTTGCATGCAGTTCAGACTGTGATTGCTGTTCATTGGAGCTTTTTATCAATCTTCACTCCTGCACAGCAACTGAAAACTATTGATCTGGAAGTTGTCTTGTGCCAAATGTCTGAGCTAAAGAGTCTGAAGTGAGCATGTGCAAAGGCTAGAATTTCTCTTAAATTAGAAGGCTGCTTCTGCTTTTGTTCTAAATAGGTTAGAGCTCAGTCACTGAACTGAATTCCATGCATGGCAAGTTTGAATCTTTCTTATTCTTCCCTACTAAGACTACTCTAAGTTTGTTACTTGCAGCTGAAAGGATGCTTTTTAGAAAAACTTTTCCATGTGTAAGACTTATTCTAAAGGACTTGTCCTAAATCTTGTGTTGGATCATGCTTTTTGGTACTAACCTTGAAAACACTGCTAAGGAAGTAGACTTTGTTCTTAACAGTGAAGCTGAGCCTAATGTGGAAATTGAGTTTTTGGTTTTGAGTAGTTTGGTACCTGGGCTGAGGCAGACTGGGGCAGCAGTCAGAGACTGCTCTATAGGTTGCCATTAAATTAGATCAAATTGGGTATAATGTAAACTAGAACACCGATTTCTCTCACAAGTAGGATGTTAAGAAGTACCAGCACCTGCATGGTGGTGAAGCGTTAGTCTCCTGTAGTCAGGGTGGCTCATGTGGGACATCTCTGAAGTAACTGCAACTCTCAGCTTGGGTGCTCTGGCCTGGGTTTTGTAAAGTGCCTTTTAGATAAATGGATCACACTCAGCATAGCTGGCAACTGACACTTGCTGAAATCATGCTCTAAAGAGTGTTACAGTGTTAAGTACAGGTACAAGCACAGCACCTATCAAGGCTGTAAGTGCTGAAGAATTGCGAGTTCCAAGGATTGAATGTGGCTTTCAGATCAGGAAGAGGAGGAAATGGGAATACTACAGTAGGCTGAACAGTTATTGGGGAATTAGACTACTAAAATAAGAAGATGAGGCTGCCAATGGGGCATTCTGATGAAGAACATAATTTCCTGTAACAAGGGCACCTCGGGGGAGTTTTCCCTGCTTCTGTGTTGCCAGTCCTCTAGATGCTCTGAAAGATGTTATTGCCCTGCAAGTAGCAGAAGAGCAGAAGGTGAATGGTCAAATCTCCCAATAAACCATGCAAGGCATGAGTGCAAAACCATCTTTGCCAGCAGCCTTTGGGATCACAGATCTATGAACTGGGGTAACGCGACCAAGAAACCACTTTATCTTCTGTAGCTGGATTTAAAAAGTGTGTTAGTGCTCCAAGGGAGAAAGAAGAAATCTCTGCTTCATAGTTCAAAACTGAATTCAAACTAATTTCTGACAGCTTCGTAAAGCTACATTTTTTCTCAAGGATTAATCTTCACACTCTATCCTTATCTTAAGAGCAGCTAGATAAAAAATGTTTGATCCCAGTTAATTTTCTGGTCAGTAGCTGCTTTCGTAGTGACTGCATCTGATGTATTAGGATTATACACTTGCTGCCAGTTAAGTAAAGTTACTTCCAAGTTAAAATGTCTTATGTTATAAACATACTTGATTCACTATTCAAGCAGAACTGCAGTGAAGATACATTTGTAAAGGAGAGAATGAGACATCTTTAGGATATGTCAGTAAATGCAAATATTTTCATTCCTTCCTCCAGTAAGTTCTGTAAACTTTCCTAAGATAAAACAAGAGACAAATTTCAGAAACGTTTTCTCATTATACCTTCGTAGGAATTGAACATTTTTGTTACGGATTGTTTTGCCTAGTGATAAGAGGTTGGATTTGACTTAAAAAACATGGTTTTGGCTCTCAGTTTTGTTTCTGTTGTTCTAACCTGAGGATCTGTGCCTAGAAAAAGAAAAATAAGGCTGAGAAGTGCCAGCATTGCTTAAATTTTATATTGACTGCTGAGTGCCAGATGCTGCCCTAACAACCAAAGTGCGGGGATTTTTTTTCCCTGTTGTTTCATAGTTTCCTCTTGGAGTTCTAGTCATGTTAATAGTTGCTTCACAGACATAAATGTAGGGCTAATGAACTTGGCTGTTACCTTATTTAGATAAGGCTGCAGTGAAATGCAATGCTACATGAATGTAAGTCTGTAGAAAGTACTATTCAAAACAGTGCTTTTGCTCTGTATTCTCTTCAAAACAGCTGGTGAAAATGGCTGAAAATGGAAATGGTGAAAACATGTCTATCTTGGAAAGCAAAATCTGTCAGCAAATTGAGGTGAGTTCAGTTTATAGTTTGGGATATGGACTGAGGTGTTTTGGGGGCATTCATTGGCAGGGGCTTGGCTAACTGGAAGTTAACTTTATTGGGAGTTAAACTCAAATCTTCAGCTATTAAAAATGTCACAAGTCTGTAACTTGGTATTTAATACTTTAGGGTAGTCATAATTGTAGTTTAAGTTGGAAGCTATACTTGTCTAGGCTTGCTTGTAAGAACACCATTTCAAAACAGACAAGGTTTAATTTGCTAGCATTTCAGGTGCTATAGCAAGTGAACCATTAAACAATTTACTGCCATGTTTGCTGGGGTTATTCTACCCGTGCAAATAGGAGGAGAGTGCATTTTAATCCTGTGTGCCTTAATTTTTGTGGGGGAAAAAAATCCTCCTCAGGAATCTCTGCTGGTCAAAATGTTAGCACATTGCATAACTTTCTATTATATGGCTTTGTAATTTATTGCTACAAATTACAACTAAATTTACATGCCTACTTTGGATTAACTCTTTGTCTCTCCAGAGGAGGCTTACCCTACAACAAAAAACCTGAGCCCATTGCTTTAAATGGCATGTAGAACAAAACCACTTTCCTGAAGGACAAAAATGTAGCTACACGTGAATGCCCATTACCATATGGAGCCATTATTTATATATAACAAACAAAATGTGGCGATTCCTCAATCTCTATATTTTGTTTGTTTGTTATATATAAATAGTTGACAAAACTAGACTTTTGGTAATAGGAGTTTGAGATGTACTAGAGGAAGAGGTAGTGTTGTAAAATTTGCACTGACTTTTTAAAGCACCATGATATTGGTGAAAATTCCAACTTACTTTATGGTTTCAAGTATTTGACCTTTGCTAAATGACTGCTGGTCAGGGAAAGAATCTGATTAACTTCTCTGTCTTGAACTGAATTGTCTTCCCATGCCAGACAAGACTGAAATAAGAACATAATAATTAAATAAAATGAAAAATTAAATATAAAATAATTATTTATTTTTATCTTATGGTGTTTTATTGAATGACACCTAGAAATTTCAGTCTCTGTGTATGATTTTTCAGTGTGCAAATACAATATTCTTGCATACATACTCCTTAAATAAGGAGTACAACCTGGATCTGCTGGTGACAAATTTGACTTTTGACTCTGCAGAGCTTGATCAGGGTGATGAATGCTTGTCATGTTAACAGAATAAGCTTTCCTCCTTTCCTAAACAAAACTGCAATCTTTGCCTCATTAATTCCATTGAATGAAGCACTGTTTTGGTGTGGGGTTGGTTTGTTTGGCTTTTTGTGGGGTTTGTTTCTGGTGGTTTTGTTTTTACAGCTTACACATTGCAGCCTACTTTTTACAAAGTATCACAGTAAATCAGGAAGTAATAATTTCAGAATTCCCAGTTGTTCAGATTAATTAATTTTGGTATGTCTCAATCTTCTGCAGTAAGCTGTTAAGACAAAAATGAACTTTTAAGACTGAAAATTTAAAGACACATCTCTCTTTCCTCCCCTTCCTTCCCCCTTTCTTTTTGCAGTACTATTTTGGCAATCACAATCTACCAAGAGACAAGTTTCTAAAGGAACAGATCAAACTAGATGATGGCTGGGTACCTTTAGAAGTAATGATCAAATTCAACAGGTAAAGCAAAGTACAACTAATGTGGAAAAAAGAGTAACTTTCAGCTACCTATCTCAATTTAGGGCCAAGTGTTCCTGATGTGCATTTACAACTCCCATTGCTTTTTAAACACCTGGCTTAAGTTTTGCCTGTGTATTTGTAATAACCTCTGTCTGCTTACTCAATAGGTTAAGTCGCCTTTCAAAAGATTTTGGTGTTATTGTAGAAGCACTAAGAAAATCCAAGACTGGTTTAATGGAAATAAATGAAGACAAAACTAAAATCAGAAGATCTCCAAATAAACCCCTTCCTGAATTAAATGACCAGTATAAGGCTGCAATTAAAAACAGATCTGTATACGTTGTAAGTAAATTTTTCTTTACTTTGTGCTGTCCTGCATGACTTTAAGTGATAACCATCTGAGAGTAAAGCTTGAATTAACTAGTACCATAGAGGTTATAATTTCTAAGAGTCACTTTGTGATATATAATTGAAGCTCATTGCTGTCTTGCAGAAAGGTTTTCCACTAGATGCTACTCTTGATGATATCAAAGAATGGCTTGAAGATAAAGGTCCAGTTGAAAATATTCAAATGAGGAGAACATTGCAGAGAACATTTAAGGTAATGATGAGCATTTAGACCTGGGGCAGGGATCCCTCCTGGACAGAATTCTGTTAAATTACTCTAACAATATCTTATCATTTAACAGGGCTCAATATTTGCAGTTTTTGATAGTGTTGAATCTGCTAAGAAGTTCACAGAGATACCAAATCAGAAGTACAAAGACACAGAGCTGATAGTACTTTTCAAGTAAGTCCACTTAACTGATATATGAACTAACAGTGGTTGGGGTGGATTTACACAAGAACCTGGCTTGGCCTGAGAAGTGAGTTTTTCATGCTGTTGTACAGGCATCGATAGATGTACCTTTTGGAGACTCAGACTTGAAAGATAATTCAATGGTCTCATGTCTGCTGCTGTCTTACAAACTTATCATAACAGAATATTTTAAATTAACTTCTCTTCTATTGAAGGGAGGAGTATTGTACAAAGAAGAATGAAGAAAGGAAACAAAACAAAGTAGAAGCGAAAGCAAGAGCTAAACAGTGAGTCATTGTCAATCAAAGTGTGTGTCTTGCTTGCCTGACCGTGCTTGAACTGACTCATAACTAATTTAACTTTTTTTTCAGGGAAAAAGAAGAAAAGCAGAAACAAGCAGCAGATGCTGAAATGGTATGGGTTTCTTAAATCACCTACATTTTATAAAGCTAACATGGAGTATTCTGTTTGAAATGCTGTAATATAGAGCACTTTCTAGAAAGTCACTTCAGCTTTTCCAACTAACACTAGTAAGAGTGTTCTGTCATGTTGTTGTAATATTATTTTCAATAGACTCATTTTGTTTTCAGACTCATGCCCTGAATTTACATTATTAGGCGTGTTTGCCTGTTCAGAGTGTTCCTGAATGCACTATTGAGATGATGGTTCTTCTGTGGTATTTAAAGGATCCATTACGGATTTCATCAGTATTAAATAAATTTGCAACCTATCAGCCTTCAGAAAGCTGTTTTGTAAAATTTAAAGAGTGTAATTAATATGGGAAAGGAGTCCTAAGTTCCATTTAAGTGTATCACAGTAAGCAAAGAAAACTCAAAAAAAGGAGGGGACACACACTCTACAAGACTGGGGCATCAGCAGAACTGGGTTATGTAGGAAAAATGCTTAAATTACTGTAACTTCAACTGCTTATTTATTGCTGGTATGTTTAATAGGATTGAGGGGGAATGTGAATATTCAAACTTGACTCTTCAATCATAATGTGGTGGTTTTTAATTTAATTTAGAAGTCTCTAGAAGAAAAGACAGGATGTCTTTTGAAGTTTTCTGGTGATCTAGATGACCAAACGTGCAGAGAAGACCTCCATGATGTATTTTCTGGTCACGGAGAAATCAAGTGGATACACTTTGTTAGAGGTGCGAAGGAGGTCAGTAATCTTAGACAAGGTCTTAAGATCTCTTCATTGAAGTTTGAAAATGAATGAATAAATGTTTGTTCTTTTATGTTATCAAGTAAGTTATTGTCTCGTGAAATTGCAGTATATTTAGAGAATTAAATTTTTCCCTTTAATTCTTTCAGAAGAACAGATAAAGGTTCCAGCCTTGTTAGCTGATAAGGTCAAAAGTGAGAATGTTCATTAGCACAGTGTGAGGGCTTTGCTTCAGTCTAGACCTGTTTTACATCATACAGAGTAACGAATTTGCTGAGGCACTCATCAGGATATACTGTTCATCATTTTAGCTGAATGTTTTTGCAGTAAGATTAAAATGCAAATGCCATTCTTCTCTTAAAGGGAATTATCCTATTTAAGGATATAGCCAAAGAAGCTCTGGAAAAGGCCAAAGCAGCACATAATGGAAACTTGCAGCTCCGGAACAAGGATGTTTCATGGGAAGTGCTAGAAGGAGATGCGGAGAAAGAAGCTTTGAAAAAAATCTTGGAAGATCAGCAGGAATTGCTGAAACAGAAAACAAAAGGTTCTCCCTCCTCTTATTAATTTAAGCCTTTATAATGTCCTAGAATTGGTGGATAAAATTCACTGTTAAGTAGTGAATATATACTACATACTGACTTTAGCTGTAAAGCAGTGTTTGCAGCTGGCCAATTAAAAGACAAATGATACAAATTTCCTGATCTTGTATCTCCATAGGGCGCAAAATTAAAGGAAAAGGAAGAGGGGGAAAGATACCTCAGGGTGCACAAAAAGGAAAAATACAGTTTCAGGGCAAGAAAATAAAGTTCGAGAATGATGAAGAAGATGGTGAAAATGATACTAAAACAGGTATGTCATTCTGTGCACTTAATGCAACTCATTCAGTACTTTTACAGAAAGTAGTTCCATGTACTCATGTTTCCTACGAGTGTTTCAGATTTGGCTCTGCTTTGTAGCATTTCTGCCCTCCTGACAATATCTGCCTTAAGAGTCTTGTGCTCGATTCCTTCCACAACTGTCCAAAAAGCATATTAAGATAATTACTATATATATAGTAGTATATGGATAAGGCTATACTGCATGGTTGTTTGAAACATTATGCACTGAAACGTGGTGACTGTCAGCAGCATTACACAACTGTACAAACTCAGTCTCTTGAGTGGTGCTTTTTTTTCCCTTTAAGGATAGGAGAAGATTTAATAGTTTGGTTTGTCAATATTTAGCTTAGAGCAGAGGAAGAGCTAAGCTACTGTTCATTACATATAGCACCTGCCTAACTAAAACCCAGTGAACCCTACTCCTGGTAGATTCTACTCCTTCATTTTCTTACCTGCCCTCCTGTTGCGGAGTTAGACAGGGGTGAAGCTCTTCAAATGGGGCATTTTAGAACATCTAAAAGCTTTAGTCACAGTAATAAGTAAACCCTCTAGTGCAGCTGTGGCTGTAGATAACTGGGACTCAAACTTACATGGTGGGAAGAGTTTGGGTTTTTCAGATTTCAGGCAAACCTTTCCTTTACCTTAAATGACTACGTATTCAATCTTGCAGAACCAGCAAGTCCCAAGAAGAGACCACTAGAGGAAACAGAAAAGGAAGAACCTGCACCGAAACAACTGAAAACAGAAAATGGAGATGGCAATCAGTAATACTCAAATAAAAGAATTTAAAAAAATAGTGGTTTTATTGTTCCATTTTCAATAGATTTTAAATACATGCCTCAGTTCAGGACTTTTTGGCAGAAAATCTAATGAAATCCACTTCAATGTCGACCTACAATTAGAGAAAAGTTTCATTTTTTTGGGTTACAGCTTTTTTTGTTTAAGAAGCATGCTTACCGCTAACATAAAACCCTGGTAAACTTTTCTATTTAAAGTTTTGTTTATACTGTCAGATCTTCTAAGTTTTTCTGGCATCTCATTCAAATGTAAAAGATTTTGGACTTTGTAATCTTGTGGTTATGTTTAATAGCAGCTGGCAATAAATTCAGAACTTAAAACTGCTTTCTACTGAAGCCTGGTTAATATAGTATAACGTTTCAACTGTGAAGTAGCAAAGATAAGGACAGACTTAAATAATTTTAAGTTCAAGTCACCAAGAGCAGAGTCAGCAGCTGATTAAAGCTTCTGTTCTTTGCTGCTCAACATACCTAAGTGTTCAACTAGTGCTCAGTCTCCTCTCTACTTTCCTTAGTAAGGGATGGGGATACATGGCTTCCAGGCCAGCATTTGGGAGCAAGGAACTTGCTGTGGGCTTAGACTGCCGTACTGTAGTGTCTTGACTGTATCTTTTAACAGTGGGATGAAGTGCATGCGTTCTTCCTGCTACCCCAGGCTGGCTCTGAAATAATGCTACTGCTGTAACATCTTTGTTACTGTGGCCTTCAGCACTGCATTCACTCAAGTTTGAGCTGCAGACAGGATTGAGCAAAGAGCTATTAGGAGTTGAGTCAAGGAAGCAACCGTTAGCTTTATCACATCTAATTGCAGTGCTGGCTTCAATCTTTGTGTATAGCTTTGACTGCTATTATCATGATGCTTCTCCCTGTTCACCTACAAAATGGAGTAACAGCAGTGATGTGATTGAATGCTGTGACCATTCTTCATCCAGTACATGTGGCCTTAAAATTTTATTAAGGAGAATTTATTTACCTCAGTATTTTCTCAGTTAAGTTTTGTACTTACTGATTTCTTCTTATGGAACTTGTATGATGCTGGTAAGTCAAACCTAAGTTCTGTGAACAGTATAAAGAATACGTGTTAGACTAGGATGATAGTCACTTAAGCCCTACAGCCATGTACTTCCATTTCTAATGTTTGCATCTGTTGGCCTGTCATACCTGTTTTATCTCTGCACTACATGATGACTAAACATTGAAGCTGTCCACATCAGACAGTTAAGTAGATGGCTGAAATGCAGCTGTGTTTTGAGCACTTGTGCAACTTCACATCTCAAGTTCTATGACTGTAAAAAGCATCTGGTTAGCAAAAGAACTGGGAAGATACTTAACTGACAAAAATACTTGGGAGGCTAAGGACAGGATGCTTTTTTTGTGTTTGAGAACTGACCTGTGCTTTGCTTTTCATTTTTAGCAACACTCCATTTGAAGCAGGAAGAGAGGTAACTTCTACTTGAAGACAAAATCTAGTCCAGGAACAAACCTCATTCTGCACAGAATATGTACTTCTCAGAGCTTTATTAAGTGCCTGCTTGTATTCTAGCCAGGTAGCAAAAAGTTTAGAAAAAAAGAATTTTAAAAAGTCTGCTAAAAAGAGAAAGACCTGTGTCATTTCTGTGTTAAATCAGACTTAAATTTATCTCAGTCTGTTGTGACTGGCTAGTAGTGCTCGAGATAATGTACAAAACCAAAAGGTTTTGTGGGTTTTTTTCTGTTAAAAATAAATAAATATTACCTGCTAAAACTTCCATCTTCACTTCCCATTCTGCTGCTTTCTTTTGAATGTGCTACAATAGTAGATAGTGTAGAAATGAGCTTTTAAAATTATCTGGTCTATAAACATCTACACCTCTGTACTTATTAAGTCTCCTGTGCTTTTTGATTTGCAAGCCAAAGCATTAGATCACATAATTATCTTAATGTATGTGAGACTGCAGTTATTTGATGTAATCAGTATTTATCCCAAACATACCCCACAAAGTAGTTGGCAAATCAGTGAAGCTATAGACATCTATATAGCCAAATATTTTGTTGTCTGGTTAGTTCTTGCCTTACTAAAATAAAGAACTTACCTGTCGTGTTGAAGTTTTGTGAAGGGAATATACAGCTGTTCTTGCCATTTGTAGAGCAGTTTTCAGAAAAATCATATCAATTCCTAAAAGAATAATTATTAGAATTTTTAAATGGAAGCTCAAAGATCTGCTTCATTTTTTCTGGAATAATAGCTACTTGAGAAACAGCACTGAATACATTAAGGTACAGAAAGTATTTCTAAAGCATGCTTTTAATAAAATAAAAATGATAGGGATATGAAATATCTAGTATTGTTTATTTCAACCAGTGACTGTTAGTTACAATGTTGATGCTGCTAATCTTAGGAAGCTTTAAAATATTAAGAAATTAGAATACGTAACTAATAAAGAAGGGAGATGTTTCATAGAAAGCATTTCCCTTGCTGTTTCATTTGTGATTTCTGAGTTTGACAATTACCAACCTTTGTTATGCTTGGTACCAAACGGAGGGTTCATAATAACTGTGTCAAAAGTATCTGACATGCTGTCAGATAAAGAACAGATGTCACACTGAACCATGTTGACATTCATGAGCTCAAAGTCTTCAATATTGCTGTTAAATATTTCCAGTGCATCTGCATCTATGTCAAGCCCCACACAGAACCTATTAAGAAAAGTGTAATGTATTAGTCTACTACAAACTAAAATGGTGTTTAAATTCTACAGTAAGGGATCTGTGTACACAACTTGTTTTATCTAGGAAATGCAACAAGCATACATAATAAATTCAATGCTGATAAAAATTCAAGTACTTCTGTTGCCCTTTCCCAAGTATAAATTTTATTAAGGAAGTTTCATGTGTTCATTTAAAGCTTATGGGGAGAACAAATGACTTCCAAATTCATGACAGTTGTCCATTACTTTCATGGTATGAATGGTTATTGATGGTCAAAACTTGGTAAATAGCCTGATTATGCACCAGATTATAAACCTGAAACGTTTTAGATCAGCATTGCTGTGTTTTAATCTTACTACCTACTCTTCTATGCCAGAAAGAAATATAACCAGAACTTTATATTAAATACTTACCCTGCTCCTAACATTGCACTTCCAATGCTGAGCATGCCACAACCACATCCTAAATCTGCAATTGTTTTGTTTTCAATATCATCAAAAGTATTGTGAATTGTATAAAGCATACATGCTGGGGGAAAAAAAAACAAACAAAACAGGTCAATAATACCAAATATGTATGTTATTAATCAAGAAAAGCTGTTTCTGCCTTCAGAAAACTCTTAATTTTGTATTAGAAAACCCTTTTAGTTAAACTGATGTTCTCACTGCCTGTAATTCTCTTTTTCATTTATATGTCAAGAGTCAAAAACATTTTGACGAGTTACAAACTGTGGATCTTTAGTGGAGAGACAGAGCTCTGAGTATTGCTTATGGAAAAAGTATGCCTCTAAGTTTTTTTGGGGAAAAACAATAGAAGGATATAAAATATGGAAAAAAGCATAATTAAGGTATAGATGAGTGTATATACACTTCTACTGGTTTTGTGGGTCATGATATGACTCCAGCTTCAGTTACAGATTAAGATTGCTTCTATCACAGCATTATCTATTAGATTAATTTATTTGATTTTTGGATTGGACATTTTCCAGTTTTCAAACCAAGACAGACATTATCAGAATACTACTATACACATTCCTGTTAGATATATTTTTTAACTACTTTTAGTGTAAAGCCTTCAAAGGAGACAATGAAAAAACTCTCAGAATTAAAAGTGCTGATGACCTAGTAAAAGAGAAAACAGTAGCGTGGGTCACCTCTACCTGCAATATGAGGTCTTGTTGGATACTGTTCAAGGAGTAGTTTTGGACTTTCAAAAGTATCAACTTGTTGAAGACAGCTTTCCAGTTCTTTAAGCTTTAATTTCTTCATGTTTATGGTTTAACTAAAGAAAACAATGTGTAATCAGTTACAACAATATAAATATACTACATATGATCTTAAATAATTTTATACTTAAATTCCCTCGTACTCTTCAGCATCTCCCGCGTTTTCACGCTGTCGTTTCCCTGGACGCAGCTGGCGGCTCACCGATGATGGGGAACGAGCGCGGACCCGGGCGGCGGCAGCCCCTCTCCCCACCGGCTCCCGGAGTTCACGCCCTGGGCTCCGCTTCTACCGCCCGCCGCCCAGCCCCAAGCGAGGCCGAAGCTGAGCCCCAGCGACCGCCACCACATGCACCGTCCCCCTCCGCCGCCCTCGCTCCGCACCGCGCCCACTNGCCGCGCACTTCCGATGCGCCGCCCGCCCCCGGCGCGCACCGCCCCGCCCCTTCCCGGGCCGACAGACACCTGCGGGAATGGAAGCCAGGGATCTTCCCCGTGTGTCGTTAACAAGTGCGAGCTTTGGTCTCGTGTATTATAAACACGAGACATTATATTGCAGCCTTACGTGCCAGCGCTGAGCGGTACCTAAGAAAGCGCCGGAGGACACATCTGGCAGACCGGGCTTTCTCGGTGGTCCCGTTCCTGAGTGCCCTTAGGAACCGGAATTTTGTCGGCGCGCTGGGAAAAGCGGTCGTGAAGAGTAACATTCACCTGAAACCGCAACGCGACACAAGCCGCCAGCAGACGGGCAGCCATAGGAAACGCAGGCAAAGCCAGAAGAGAGGCAGCTGCCTTGAGGCCCGTAGCTGTAGGGTAGAAGGTTACTCTCATTTAGGAAGAGATTTTTTTCGTATAAGGCTTTCTATTGCGCAGTTGAAAATCTATTTGTCGAGGTTTAAAACCGCCGATCGGTGTGCGAAACACGGTAACTCGCATCCACATGCGTTCTCTCCTGGTAGCAGGGCGCAGGCAGCCGCACGCCGGTACCTGGGCTCTGCGGATACCCCGGGGTGCGGCGCTGCCGCCGGAGCCCGGCGCTGCTCTGCACCCCAGCGGGCCCCCTTGATGGCAGCGAGCGCAGAACTGCCGGCTCGAAGCCTCAGAGGTGCCTCCCACATTCCCCGCAGTTGCTCCTTCCCTCAAAGCCCCACCACCTGAGCCGGCGGGACCCTTGTGGCCAGGATACACGGGCGGCCGCAGGGCGTCTCACGGCAGACGCTTCGCTCCAGGCATAGCTTGGTGACAAACGAGCCCCTCCGTCGGGGCCGCCGACTGGCCCAGGCGTACCCTCCACACCCCGCAGCTGCCCGGACCCCAGGAACGTGAAGTTTCGGGCCGGCGGGCGGCGACATTTCGTGCGGCGGCGGCGCGGGGCGCGCACCTGCGCGCTGGGAGGGCGGCGGGAGGGCAGGGGCGGAGGAAGAGGAGGTTGGTG
>WBNO01002169.1:0-18111 GCA_013400575.1 Peucedramus taeniatus | reverse complement strand
GGCGGCCGAGCTGTGCTCGGGCCGTGCCGGGAGCGCGGCCCCGGCCCGCAGCCGCCCTGAGGGAGGGCAGTAAGTCAGGCCTCTGCCACCTCCTGGGCCGCCTGCCTCCATCCCTGGCTGAGGCTCGGACCACGGGCTGAGCGAGGAGTCCGCCGGGGTTCGGCAAGGTGGCTTTGTTGATGTGGGTGTGCCTTTTTTTTAGGACGCTCATGCGAATCTTGTTGCCCTTGCACCGAGTGCCAGCCTTCAGGGAAGTTGATAAGGCAGAGTGCATGGGAGGCAGTACCTGTCAGCTTCCAGCTAGCAGCCTTGGCCTAACATAGCTAGCCGTGAAATCAAAGTACTTTGGGACAGCATGTGAGCAGATAAGCCAAAGTGAACAGATTGAGTAAGAGGGACCCTTTCATGTGTGATTTCTCGGTCTGCAGTTCATTTTGCCACCTTAGCTTTAAATCAAGTAATTTTGTAGCGCTTGGATTACTACAACAGGGCAGGGTTTTGTGGAAGTCAGAGGTCTTTTGTATTCTGACCTACTGGAGGCAAGACCGAAGTGCTTGGTCAGAAGAGGAAGAATCGGGTACCTCATTAAACCCTCCTTTGTTCTCATGTGTACTCAATGGTGAAAGGAAAGATCAGTCAGCCAGTTACTGGATGAAGGGATACCTAGCCAGCAAACTTCAAATTTTACAACTGAGTGTCTTCTGGAGTTCGTTGTGTTCCTGTTGATTCACCAGCTGCCTAAAGGCTTCACTAGATGACAGTTTGGAGTGCTTGAATGAGGATTCTCTTCTGACAAACCTTCTGGAATAGTCTGTCTTGACTGTCTTAGCCTGGATGAGATGGTATGCTGTTGAATTCTAAGTTATGGCATACGTAGCAGAAAACACTAGGAACATAGAGAAATTTTAAAACATTTTCCTTGGTTATTTTCTTGTTTTTGCAGATTTACAGGCTATAGCTCTGTATCACTCACTCAGCATCTTAAGATTCCTTCTCTTTTTGCATTCCTACTTAGAGATTTCATTAATTCTGCTTTTTCTCTTTCTTGAATGTTGTTGCCTTGACTCTGATTCTTTGCGTCTGTAATCGCTGTTCTCCTGCTTCAGGCCTTGAGGTGGCTTCAGTTTTTGTTTCTTTTGCTTTTCTCTCCTTTTATTTCTCTTGCAATCTGCCTTCATCATCTTTTTTTTTTTCTTGGTGGACTCTTTTTTTATTGATAGACTTCCTCCACTGTCAGATTTTTGTCCCTCCTTTTGTTTTTAGTAATCTTCAGTGGTTTCAAGTTGCTACTGCTGAAGTGATTCTTTATCGGTTCTTCAACTTGTGGTGATTCTGCTTTCCTTAGCATCACTGAAGTAAGAGTTTCCCTTCATCTTGAGAAACAGGAAAAAATTAATACTTCTTCTTCCACTGTTCATTGTGGAATAGACTTAGGGCTCCTCTTAGCGGCAGGATTTTAACAGAGCACACACAAATTGAACTACTTTAGGGTGAATATTGAAATGACTTGTGATGCTGCGCTCATCCCAGACTGTATAGCTTTCACAGTTGTCTTTTCTTATTTTAAAGTTTTCTTCTTGAGGAAATCTGATTTAATAAAGAAGAAATAAAAAATGCTGTTAAATTTGTAGTGTAAGCAGATGCAAACCCCAAGGGAATAACAATCTCATTTCTGTGTACCCTGCTTATTACTTTTAATGGTAGAATTTGAGACTAAATTGTCTTGTTTGTGAGGTAGGTCCCTTCAGGAGTTTTGGTCACTAAAGCTAAAGAATTGCATAATATTTATTGAGAAACAGCACTCAGCATTGAGCAGTAGATTCACCAGTCCTCTTGGACGTATAAGGAGGACGATACATGACAGCACGTGGGGTGTCTGCATTTAACATAAGGTCACTTCTGCTTATGTAGACAAGAACTGATGTTAAGCCATTGCAATTAAGTGAACTAGAAACTTTGTTTGCTGTGCAAGATGAAGTAAAATAAGCTTAAATCAATGTAAAAAACATTAATGTGTGCAAACACACAAGAGTTTTGCCTATTGACTTGAATTGGTACAATGCAGCATGTTTAGATAGTGTTTTAATTTTGTGTATACAAATCAACAGCACAATTACAAAGGTAATTTGCATGTCAAAGTTAGGAGGCCTTCATGGTGGCCTTAGGAAACTGGAGTGTGTCTAGCCTGATATAACCTTGGCCACTACAGCCTAGGCTTCTATTAATAGCAAGGGAATCAAATGTGGAACCTACTTACAAACTTTATCTACCATCTGTCTGCTCAGATAGAATTCTGTGTAGATGCTGTATATGAATATTACAGTAACGTTCTTTTGTTTCTGTTCTTGGTACCTGGTCTTCATATTCATACTATTTATTTGATGCAGCTCAAAAATACTGTTCATGAAGTCTTAGTTAAGTGATCTGCTATAAAGGAAATCTCTTCAGTTTAGAATCTGGAATATCTTTTCATTGCCTTTAGGATGGCTAATGTAAATCTAGAGATGGTTTACCTTAGAGAATGAGTGTGTGTTAATCTTGTAGTACTAATTAAATATATAGTTTGCTTTATAGGGATACCTGAGTGTTAGTTTTTTTTTTTATTTCTGGTGCCTTTATAAAGAAAAGCTGGAGTATAGCATAATAAATGGATACTGATTTGCCTTAGGTACCTTGATTTGCTTTAGGTACCTTGTGTAATTCTCATTTGTTTTAGAAAAATCAGATTGTCACATTTTTAAACCTTTTGATTTCCATGCAGATTTCAGTGGTTTTGATGTTTAAGTTAATTGCAGTTGGTCTGATCTACTAGAACATAATGTAGACTTTAGAAAATATCTAGAGTTTGTAAATGTAGCTGCTTGTGAAAGCATTGAAAATTCTACCTGTGGCAAGGTTGAATAGATTTTAAAATCCATTGATATGTCAGGAGGCAGAAATAGTTTGTAGTTGTCTCCCATATGGTATCTAGCTATTTGCAAATGAAATTTAACAAGTCCTTCAGAGGTAATTAATAATGTTCTGAAGAAGCAAAAATCTTTGGTTCTGTCATTGTGGGTAGACATATGCTCATAGTTCAAATGAGTTCATCTGTTGGATTAAAAAAATCCCGTGCAGTTGGACAGGGGAAAATTCAGACGGGAGTATTTTTTGGTTGGTAGATGGTCTTGTATTATAATGAAAATGATAGTTTATGAAATAAGCTTGAAGAAAGTAATATGCCATATGGTTATTGTAAGAGTATAACTAGAGAGTAATCTGTTACTGCTGAGTACCGTCTTTTCTATGGCTGTCTTGTTCTAATTCCCCTCTAAGTTTGTAGACAGTAACCTGACATACTAGAGAGCCTCAACACTTTGGCTATTGCATGCTGCCGTGTCCTGTTTCAGAGTCTGTCAGTGTGTTGACTTATTTGTTAAATTAATCATGTGGAAAGCAGATGTTTTAGTACCTGCATTTCAGTACAATACGAATAATACCTCCATCAAGGGTTGCATATCCTGGAAGGTAAAAAGCCAGGTTAAGAATTTTGTATAATAGGCTTTTGCAGTGCTGGTTTTTGTGTATTTCTTGGTAGTTATGGCAACCAATGGCTCCATTGACATAATGTTGTCTTCTCTTATGACTTACATCAAAAGCACCAAGGTGTTAGCCATTTCCACTTGCAACTGTGGGCTGTTTCTTTATTGAGTAAAAAATCATATAGTTGTAAGAAAGGTAACTCTCAGAGATTGGTGGTATATGCTGTGTGTTCAAAAGTACCTTCAGATTCCTAGCTCTAAACTTCCTGCAGTTCTATCTTTACTGATCCCTGCTTATCTTTCCATTTAGCTCTGTGTCTTAAAGTGTGAGTCAGTGTAGTTTTCATAGAGATCCTTTATGAGCTGCACAATAGATCAGACTTCTCTGTTTTCCTTTTTTTCATCATTATGTCTCTCTTGGAGACAAATGTATCTGTTGGGTCTAGGGTAATCCCCTTATGAAAAGGCTGGACAATTATCTTTGCCTCCTCTTGCTGGCAAGTATGAGAAGTATATTCTGTTTCTAAATGGCTTGGGTTTTTTCTGCTTTAATTTATTTGGAAATGGCTCTGATTTTTTCAGTGTTTTAAAATGTTTGCACCTGGCAAGGATTATTGAATGTTTTTGTTAAATTTTGGATACCTAATAGGTAGACACCTAATTTTGATGACCTTTGCTATTCTGTCCCCATAAAATTCTATCCTTCCTTTTATTCTTTTTCAGAGATACTTCAGAGATTGGGAGCTATGGAAGATTATATGCTGTTTTCTTTTACATTCTGTAGCTAAGTAAGAGTAAAGGAACTTTTTCATATTCTAGACTTCTAGAAAATAAAAATCTTAGAAAGTGAAAATTTTAAAAAATAGAGTGACCATAAAAAAGGAAGCTTGCTTTTGAGAAAGCTGTTATTACTAGTTATCTTTGGATGCATTCTGTGCATGTTTATCAGGAAAGGTCTCTTTTACCATCTTGGGTTGGGATACTGGGATCCCCTTAAGACCAGAAAAGTCAGATCTGCTTGTGGCTGCATTTTGGGACATACAGGCAACTGTTGTTTTACTGGCACGAAGTTGATTACTTGGCTATTTTATGGAGTGTCTTGCAACAGCAAATCACCTGCTTAGCATATATATAGCATGTTGCTGTTTCAAGGTTGTCCCTTCCAGTGTGACTCTATCACTTGTCTTGTTTAACAATTACCAAGAAGTTTTCAGTTCTCCAGGACCTAGGCTAGGTTTGGTAATGCAGCCTCAAAGAGATAATGGTGCTCTTTTGGAACTTTCTTCAAGAGTTTGGTGAAACAGATGCTTTATCAACAGGATGAGATCCTGTAAGTAGGCAACTTCAGTCTCTGAGATTTATGAAACCATGTTAAAACGCCTGTGTGTTCAGGATTGTTGAACTGGTACAAATAATGTTTTGTTGGATCTCTGTCAACTCCATGCAGCTTTTCTGACACTGAAGTCCTTTGGGCTTCCAAGGAGGGACTGAAAAGAAGTCTGAGCCGTGATGGCTGTTAGCTTACTGTGAGAGTTTGGATAAATCCATAGTTACATATGATGGATGTGACTCTTCAGAACAAAACCTCCACCATGTTCATCCACATACAAAGTACAGGAATTCATTCTGGGATTCACAAGGACCACAGAATTTGAAGTTACCATGCATTTATAAATAACTGATTTCCAAACCTCCACCATGTTCATCCACATACAAAGTACAGGAATTCATTCTGGGATTCACAAGGACCACAGAATTTGAAGTTACCATGCATTTATAAATAACTGATTTCCAAACCTCCACCATGTTCATCCACATACAAAGTACAGGAATTCATTCTGGGATTCACAAGGACCACAGAATTTGAAGTTACCATGCATTTATAAATAACTGATTTCCTCTGTCCTTCTTCATGCCTCCCCCAGACATAAAGCTCAAGATAATGTATTGCTTCTTAGGATTCCACAGTAACACTGAGTAGTTTACATAGAGCTTCATGCTAGGCCTTATCCTTGGAAAGCAAAAGAATTGCAGATCAACATGTTGATTGGGTCTATCATGTCATACAGTCAGCTCTCAAACCTGCCTGACTTGATTTCTTTGAAGAATGTCTCTAATTAGGACTACATCAGCTTCTAAATTACTTGCAGAGATGTATTCCAAATGATTAACAGCCAAGTGCTGGTTTGTACCTTTAGAGCTATGACCTGCATTGTTACTTTATACATGCCTCTGAAATGATGTATAGGTGTTTCAAAGTCATCAGTAAGATGTTGAAACATATCAATATACATAACTATAAATATTTAGAAGCCTGAACTATTGCTGTGTTAGTTACTGAACAAACTTAAATGATGGTTTTACCCGAAAGGTTTGCTGATAGGACCAGTCTGATTTGAAGAACACAGCAGTACTGTGAAGGCTGAGCTCACAAGATACGACTGCTATATATCTTGCCTTGCCTCTGAAATGTGGCTTATTTATTGTATCACTTGTCTATTGCTTTATAATTTGCCTTGGTATATATTCAATTTAAGAAGAGCTGTGTTTTAGAGCTCTCTGAAACAGTCTTGTTTAGATTTGGGCTAACCAGTGTTGACTTTCAGTTCCTTTACTTTGATCCCATCAAATTGTAAAGCTGCTTTTATACCTTTGATGGACGTATGATCTGCCCAGGATTCTAAGTTTACTACATCAGGGTGGAGTGGTATTTGTCTGGTATATATGTGATCTATATGGAGCTGTCAGTGAATCTGTTGGCAATGGAACAAATGTGATTTTGGGAGTATGTTTAGGGAACACATTCCTAAAGAACTATTGTTTCTTTGATTTTTGTTAATGACCATATAGGTTGATTCAGATTTCAGGCTGTACTTCCTTATCACTTGTACAGTATCGGGAATTTTATATTTTTAAAATATCCTGGAATAGTATCTGACAGCTGAAAGTTATTTTAAATAATAGTGTCTTAGCTGCCTTCCTCTGTGAAGGGTTCTGGCACTAAGCTTTAAAAACAATGAATTTTCTTTGTATTGAATTAATAGAATGGCTATTAGAGTAACAAGGACTAAATGAACTCCTGCCTTCTTCAGGATGCACCTCTGTTTCTGCATAGTGCCCGCACTGATAATAGCTCCAGCATGAATCACACAAATACTCTCCAAGAAAACTGCAAATTACTTATATATTCACATTGTTTCTTAGAGGCCTGGCCAAAGCTTAAGTTGATACCTGTTATTAAAATTCATGCATCTTACTCAAATCTTGAAGAAATGAAGGTTGTTTTTGCATTTGTCTTGCACTGTGTAGTTGCTCAGAACTTTGTCATATGAAGTATTTGGGTCAAAATACTACATGCTAAATGTTTGACCTGTTTAAATTCTCTTGGAAGAATTTTATTAATCAGAAAATGCTTTTGTTACTGAATTTTGAAAACTTGATTTTTGTTCTTTCAAATAGATGTACTGTTCATCTACTTCAAGATCTCAGAAGTCCATTCTTTCTCATTTTCATTCTTTAAAAAAAGGCCTTATGATTGAAACTGCCAAATCTACTGTGCCTGATTGATAATGGGTACTTGTATACTAATGAAAATCATTGTAGTTTTGTCTAGTATACAGGATGTTTATGTCTCAGTACTGACAGAGAATACTAGAAATGCTCTGCAGAGCAGCTTTGTCTGCTTTTTCTTTGAACTGGTTGTTCTTCTTAATGTAGCACTGAGCACCAAGAGAGCTTCTATGAGTCATTGCCTCTCTTCCTGCTGTTCTACAAGGATTGGAATACCTTTTTAGTGTCCAATCTCTGATTTCTAGCCTCCTAACCTGGCCAGTCAGCTTTGTAATGAAAGCCTGAAGCCTGAAAAGATGTCCTTTAAAGTTGGATTTTTCCTTGAGAAGCCATTAGTTATTCTGCTGTGTTTCATTGTCCTCCGCTATTGACTCTGTTGCCTCTACTTTGGAAATTTTCTGGTTAGAAGTATTAGACTGACATCTTTTCAGTTGGCTTTGCCCCTTATAGCAGAAATGCAAATACTCAGTTTTGTCTATGAGCTCTGTAGCTTGCAGTTTTCATAAGGAGCAGAAGAGTGCTCATTCCTTGGGTCTTGAAGTCAGTACCACATTGATTCACTTTTGGAAGCCTGTTTTGCAGGTGAAAGGAATTTAACTAATGAAATGTAGTTATTAGGGTGTGGGGAGAAACATGCTAAACTTATTTTTAATAGAAACAGTAGGTTTATTTCTCTGCATTTCTTCAGAGTTACCATTGTATTTGTTATTGTTAGGGACGGTGGATTTACATAAAGCAGCCCTACAATATATCAAAGCCCTTTTTCATCCAGATAGTTTTCTAATCCTGATGATGCAAGTCTTATTTTATTCTGAATTAAGATTTGGTTTGATATTTGAACTGCAAAAGCAGGAGAAAACATTTAAACACATAAGAAATGATGTAACAGGTTTGTAAGAACTCAGAAACAATTGTAGCACCCAAAAACCACTTTGTATCTTGCATCTATTTTATAGATTCAGAATATGTAAGAGTAGTATTTGTGGTTTAGTTTTACAGTGGAGACAGAATCCACACTTTTAAAAAACTTGTGTTGAATTCATATTTATAAAACTTCATTTGAATACTTTATGAAACATTACATGATGTCAGTCATGAGGTATACAGTATAAATATGTATTATACCATATATGTACATATGAAATGTATATTATGTTTTAAATAAGAACTCAGTTTAGGTATGACTTACTGAATTGAAGAATCAAGTAGAGCTTTACTTTCTTTGCTTAAGAATTGATTTCCAGCAGTTTCTGTTTGGATTCTGTTACTTAGGTCCCAGATCCTTATCCCTAAAAGCTTCTGTCAGTCAGGTACTTGTAATACTATAGTACTATTAAGAATGTGAAATTGGGATGCTTTTTTTCGGCAGTCTTATCATCCAGTTTAAAAACAAATGACTTTTAAACACAGGGAGGCAGGGGACAAAATAGGGAGAGAAAAGTGAGGGTAAAAATAGTCAATCTGTGTGTATGTGAACTTATGTCAAGTTTCTGGAATGCAGCTGAAACTTGAGATACTGTGGGATGTAGTGGGTGAAGGACTGATCAAATGCTGTAAAGGTGTGGTTTGGCTGGTACTGAAGGCATTTATCAGCTGCTATGATAACTGCAGAGTTTAAAAACTCTCCTTTGAAGTGATGGAATTGCCTCCACAGTGAGCATTGTATCTACTTGTTGTGCTGGTTGGCCAGGATGGCATTTTTCTGCATGTCTTTGTTTAAGATTTTGCTTTATTTTGTTCCCTGTGTTTTGCATCCTGTCAGGTTAACAAGGAAAAGGATGATGGCAAAATGTTTTGGGGATTTCAGTGTGATTTCCAAGGAGACTGGTCTGTGAGTTTTGGTGGATTTAAACAGGCCCAGTGAAATTTTTTATATATTCTTATAAGTAAATAACTTCTGCTGACTTAGCTTCTGAGCTGGTTTAACATAGGATCAGTCTAGAACAGAGGATCAGTGCTAGAACAAATAAGAGGGCTGAAGACAGAGTTGTGGCAGGACAGATCTAGTTCGACTAGGCTGTGAAGCTGTTGTCTAAAGGAGTTATTTTACCTGAAGCCACTTGTAAACTGCATTTTTGAAATTCACAGTAAAATTATTAAAAATGGAAATAGTAGAAAAGAATGGAATAAATCTGGAAAGTTTGACATTGACGTTGTTCAGAAGATATTAGTGCTGCTTATGTTTATAACAGATGGTATCGCTTACTTATGTAGATGTCAGCAATGGTCTGCATTTCACAAATAAGATATTAATGCAGTGTAAGAAATGTCAAAATTTTATTTGAAGTCGTATGGAGAAGATTCTTTGTTAAACCTAAGTTTTTATTTAATTGCAAGTTTACTGTTTGTTCTCTCCTTTTGCTAAAATTAGCCTTATCTTTTTGTGAAAAAGTGATTTCAAAGGTAGGAAAATACATAGAAAATCAAACCCAGAATAAAGTTTTGAATCAGAGAAAAGAAAATGGAATAAAGTTTATGGTTTTTGTCTTCATGTGGACCTGTATTTTAATACTTCCATGCAAGACCTTCAGATGCATAGGGCTTGAATATTTCTGTCTGTTGAATTGACATTCTCACTCATGTACTCATTCATAAACATCATTCTAGTATAGTAAAAATATTTGAAGACTATATAGTACAAGAAATATGAACTGCTAAAAGACTGGACAAGAACTTGTCTTGCTTTGAAAGACAGGCACCTGCCAGCAAAAAGAACTGGAATGTCCCTTTGAATAGACAATGTAAACCCCCTCCCTCAGATTATTATAATTTTGCGATTGGAGGCTCTCAGGCAAAGATTTGGGAGTGGGAATAACAGTTCTTTACTAGGAATATTAGACAAAGCAAAGGAAAAATACAAATGTAATAGCACTAAGAGACAAGTAAAACAAAAAAAACAAAACCCCAGAAAATGCCCTGACAGAGTCAGGGATGTGACCTGACACCCTGGGTGTCAGGGTGTTAAAGCAGTCCAGATGAAATTCTCTTTGAGTAGTAGATGCAGTTCTGTGAAGTGGAAATAGTCCTGTAGGAAAGTCCAGTGGTGACTCTTCGTCTGGAGAGAAGTCCAGTGCAGGAAAAACAAGCAGGGTCCCCTGGTACTCCCACATCCTTTCAGAGCGGTGTCCTGGGACCGAACTGTCCTGTTCCCGGCTGTTCCCCAGGAGCAACTTGCCCCACCCCACCCCTTTTGTTTCAGTAAGTATCCATAAGTATCCAGCAATTAGTTACCTAGCAAAACCACCAGGAAAAAATTCCACAAACACAAAAGAAATAGATCCAACCCAACAGAACTACAGTCTTATCCAATTTAAAGAAGTATATTGCAGTATACAGTCTTATACAGTTTGAAGAAGTCTTATACAGTTTGAAGAAGTATTTTGCAGTATTGAAATCAAATTTGAAACCTTAGATCAAGGTGATCTGTCAGTTACCTAGTCACTCTTCCTAGTCACTCTTCCTCTTGGTCGTTATTTTTGAGCTTCTTCAGAACAAATACATTTCTTATCTAGATTATATTCACCTTTTATTGCCCCTCATTAGACAATTCTACCTGCTGCAAGTGGTGGATTTCTGGGGCTTGATGTTACCAGGAGAGATCTGGGCAGTGCTCCTTTTTGTTGCCAATTAAGGCCTGTTTTGATAGTCGCAGAAGCATTTTGAAACACACGTTTCTGTAGATGTACAATTCTTTAGCTGATGCTATGGTAAGAAAGTTTTTTCAGAAGTATGTAAGGGACTGATTATGGAATAGCTTTGGCTGCTGTTTGTCCAGTGACCATGTAACCCACTGAGTAGTTGGTCCAGGTGTCTTTTTGGCCTGTATAAGAAATCCCAGCTTGTTTGTTCCTAGGCATGGCTTGGGGTTCAGTCTCTTCTTCAGTTAAAACAGCCGTTGCCCTAACTCTGAAGACCTTTCAAGTCACTGTCTGGTATTTTCATCAATATTTATAGAGGAATTAATACAACACTCTGCAATAAAACTTTGGGTAATTCTGGACTGTACTACTTTAACAATGTAGCCTTTGAACCATAAATACAGAGTATCATGCCTTTTGTAAAATTATATTGGTCTTCCTACTTTAAGATTTAGGGCCTGGTATCTAAAAATTGTTTCCTGTTTGAACCTGCTGTGGTTTATGCATGTGACAGTGAAAGAACTTTTCCTTATAGGGAATCAAATCTGGGTCCTTTATTGGTCTTCTAGGATCTGTGTTAATATAGCAATAATATAATTCAATAATACTTTCTTGAGACTCTCAAGAGACAACATATTCATAACTTTCATTTTCAGGATACATAAAAATTGGGATCGTCAGTCCACAACCCTGAGATTGGTGCAGTTGGTTAGAGCACGGTGTTAGTAATGCCAGGGTCATGGGTTCGGTGCCCATAGGTGCCATTCATTAGGAGTTGCACTTGTTGATCCTTCTGGGTCCCTTCTGACTCTGATTCTGTTGTAGTGGATTCAGAACTGACGTGTTGACAGAGACTTCATGGGGAGCAGAGCTTATTTTCTAT
Source organism: Peucedramus taeniatus (assembly GCA_013400575.1). Taxonomy (NCBI): domain Eukaryota; kingdom Metazoa; phylum Chordata; class Aves; order Passeriformes; family Fringillidae; genus Peucedramus; species Peucedramus taeniatus. The sequence goes on along the minus strand of WBNO01002169.1, from coordinate 6,499 downwards.
AGAAGGAAGCCTTGTGCTTAGCAGAAACTGGGATTCAAAAGGACTTTACCTGTCTGTTGTTACAGTGGCTTCCTTATCTTGCAATCGTGAAAACATCTTTGGAGAGAATGTAAAATAGGGGGGTGGTGGGCTGTAAAAGATTTTAGAATGCACTGTGTAGTAATTCCTTCCTTTTGTGTCTTTTAGATATTTATTTACTTTTGATCCCTTCTTATAAGGACAGTGGTGAAAGGAAAACCAATTACGTTAGAAGTATGAAATACCATATTTTAACATAGATGAAGCCGCATTTGTGATTTATAGCAGTTCAGGTTTCTGTATGTGAAAAAGATAAAAAGCGAATGACTTTTACAAGCCCCTTTGAATTCCTTGCAGTTGAAAATTGTGCTGTTTATCCATACTTGAACAATTAAGATGGAATGACTTTTCATAACTTCTGTGAATGTAGTATGGAAAGTGGAAGGCAAAAGTGAACACTATTTATTTGGGCATTAATTAACAGAAAGTTGTCACTGAGCTCCTTCTGTTCCAAGGATATATTGGGTGTATATACAAATAGCAAATCAACTGGCTAGTACTGTCCTGTACCTTTTCTTGATGAAAAAATCTCATTTCTAATGTGCAAAAGCAAAGGAGAAGCTCTTAACCTTTAATCTTGAGAATTTGCTAGCCATTTTTGTGAATTGCCATTTTAACTGTTGGACTGCTATAATTTTTTTCCCCCCTTTTTTTCTTGATTCACCTACTTTCTTTGTGCTTTCTTCTATTTCCTTCTTCTCTTGGAGGTGATTCTTCAATGGTCTTCAAAGAAGAAAGGCTTAAGTTTTAGAAAGTAACAGGCTGCTTCTGGAAACCATGGCATAAATTTGGAAAACAGTTTTCATAGTCAAACATATGTATTTTTACAGCCTGTATTTTTTTCTCAATTTTTGTGTTGAAAAATTATTAGTAAAATCTAGTGAATCTTTTCAGTAAAAGTTTATTCTTGTGTGATGTATTTTTAGACTATTCTTTGTTTGGTTTGGTTTTTGACGTGGGTAAATAACTCTTTGATGTTGGTATATGTCCTTTCTAAAAATAGCTTGGGAGTTGAAAAGTATTCAGTGTCTCTTGAGTCAGGCTCATGTTAAGTGAGTAGGAAATCATTCTGTCTGCTCTAATGGGGTTTGGCTCAACGTCATGTCACTGTGCATTAGCCAAGCCTCAGCTACTACCATGCAGGAATTTTCCAAAGAATAAATGTTTACTTTCCTTTTTAAATGAAAGAATTTTGTAAGGTTTTTGTAAATTGTAGTTGCTGTACATTTGAAATACACACTGATCCTGCAAAGTCTTACGCCTTTTTAAGTTGTTTTTATTGTTAAAAGACATTTTTAAAAGTCATTTTCTGAATGAGGACTTGAAAAATCAGTCCAACTTCTGATTATGTCACAGAAGGGAGAAGAAAGTCTGTGTTCTTCTAATTGTTCAATGGAAGATACTTCTGATACATCTGGGAAGAAGCTGAGATGTTAGATATGTGAACTTTGAGCAGCTGAAGAAAAACTGGCAGCTTTATAATTCTCTGGCCTCAGAATCAGGATGGGCTTGAACAGAATAGCTGGAATTTCAGAATACCATTTCCATACCACCTTTAATGTAAAAGCATCTACTCTCTGAAAAATGGAAAAAAGAATGCTTTTCTTAGTATATATTAACACTGCTGAGCTATGCTTGGCTAACATATTTCTCATCTGTTTTATAGGTTTTGTAAAAGACACCGGATTAAATCAAATTCAAATGTTCCATGTGTTCCAAAAGACTTGTTGATGATGTCAGAATTAGTTCTTCCACAGTTCATCTTTAGTCTGATTCAGCATTTAAGAGAAGGATACAGTGAGCCTGGTATGTTTTGAATTTGCATGCATCTAGCATATCTTACCATGCTGTTACCTCTTGCTTTGCAGTCTGTGAAAATACAGTACATGAATGCTATCCATAGTTTGTCATTGTATTTTGCTACCTCTCTTACTAACAAAATTACAGCCTGACTAGGTGATTTGATTTTGTTACCTGCTTAAATATGTTTTAAGGGTTACCTAGCATTCTGCTGAGCTCTTTCAGAAAATGAAATCAGCTACAGTTTGAAATTGATATGTGTGAATTTTAGAGCATTATGAATAGATAAGCTATTTTCATTTGTGGTGGTTGTACCTGTTCTGCTTGTGATGGTTTTGGCTGAATTATATTACATCTACACCAAAAGTTGTTCTTATGTGGTTTTCAGCTCTTGATCTGCCATCAGAGAAAGACCTTCATAAAATCCTCCAGGTTTTGGAGCCTCATGTTTCCTTCCTCGAAGACTTGACCAAAATGGGGGGTGCAATGAGATCAGTTCTTACCCAGGTTTTGACTAGCCAACAGTTCTACAAAGATCTTAGCTCTGGTATGTTTGTGTTATTTCTAATAGTTAGATTCTCAAACTATGAAGTATTTAAGGCATAAATTTTGTTTATAGCTTCAGTTTCTACATGTTTTTATTTGACATCTCAAAACACAGAAAAAAGTGTGTTTTTAAGGCTATTACGCTGATAATTACATTGTGTGAGCTTCAGGAGTGACTAGAAACATTTGTTATTAAGACCTGTAAGAGCAAACATCTGATCTGTGTCCCAAATAAATGTATAAATAAACATCTTTTCAGAAAAGTTTTTATAGGAAATCCATTCTAGCTTAGTACTTCCAAATTAGTCATACCAAGGTTATTTGAAGTGGAAGATGTCTAACTTATTTTGGGATCTGCTGTCACAGAGGTTACTGGAAGAGACCTGAATGGCAAAAGGCCATTGTCTGTCCTGCATTTCTGTGCAAAGCCTAGTGTAAATTAACTTCATGTTATTTTCTTGTGATTAAGAGTCCTTTGCATAGGTACAGAACAAATCGTAGTTACTGTAGTTCTAAGTTGCCATAACTGGCTTGGGCAGCAGCTGGTTATAGAACAGGCAATCCCCAAATCTATATTTGAAAGGAGGAACACTTAGTAAAGCTGCCTCAGGGGCAGTTCTCTTTATTCTTTCCTTCCATTTTCTCTCCTGTTATAGTGTTCAAATGGGAGTAATTTAATTACTTCTCTTTCCCATATGTGATGGATTTCCTGATGCAGAAATACAGAAAGGGAATGGAAAGTAAAACATGCTTATCTGGACTCTTGGAATGGAGAATATGTGTTATTAAATTAAAACATTGTGGGCCATTTTTTAGATTGCTTGCATAGAGTGTGAAGCATATGAACCAAGGAGCTGCTTTTGTGCTTTAATACTGTTTTATGTATGTATTCAAGGTGTTGGAGAGAATGCATGTGCAAAGAAAAGTCATGAAAAGTACCTCATTGCTTTGAAAGGCTCTGGGCTGGCATTTCCTGAGGATAAAATTGCATGTAATATGCAGGAACAAGGAGCTGGAACTAGCACATTATCTGTTCAAGGTTTGTGTAGAAAAATATTTTAAGAGAAGACTTGATTAATGATGGGTTTTATATAAACTGCTTTGGGTTTATTTTTAAGAAAAGCTAATCTTAATGAAACTTAAGGAATTACCTGTTATTTATTGCACTACCAAATTACAGGACTCTTACTTCTGTCAACAAAGCTAAGCTTGTTAACTTCTTGTTGCTAATATGCTAAGCACCATTTTTCCAGTCATAATATTAGTGGAATTTGAGTGGGCAAGATGTAATTGCTCATAGTGGAGTTTTGCCACTGCAACAAAGTGATTATCAATCCACAGCACCTCTTCTTATAAAGGTTCTGTGGATTTTATTTTTTTGATCACTGAAGTCCATCATAGTTTTTTATTCAGTTTCTGAAAGAATGTTTGTTAACACAGCACATTGAAGTTCTGCAATGGCATATATTTGCAAATCCCTGGTTTTGTATTGCTTGGAAATCTTACTCCAACTTCAGTCCACTGCTTTGTATTTTTAAAAGAGAATTAATATAGTGTTCAATTTTATACTGGCCTAAATATCTTAAAATACCATCTTTTCAATATAAGACTTATGAAAAGAATCTCTGAACTTTTTTATTTCAAAAGGTTTGGCAGGTGGTACGGCAACATCAGGACAAGGGGATTCTTCAGATGAGGTGAGATTTTTAAAGACTGTAATGAACTGCAACAGAATATTCAAGGGAGAGAATGCTTGCAGCCAAATCCCACAAATCTTAAATCTCATATCTGCCATATATTATCCCAGTTTTAGTAATTAGGAATAATGGAGTTATAAAGGAATAGATCTCATGCCTTTGATTTACTAAGGACCTCTTGAAAAATCCTGAGTTTTGCTAATACTATTCCAGTGTAATTTATGTACATAATGGAGACACACCTGTGCAGGTATTCCAGAAATCACTATCAAGTAAATTGGGCTTGAAAGGCAAACTTAGAGCATGTAATGCTGTGAGTGGTGTTAGCAGTTTTTGGCACTTGAGAATCCAGCTGAACTGGTGATAGCAGCAGTGAGAATTTCTCTGTAGATAAATTCCCATGTGTAGACCTTACTTACCAAACATAAGGAGTGGGAGTAAAAAGGAGAGAATCTCATTTTAGGTTGAGGTTTAATAAATAAGTGGAAGAAAGTTAAATTCTGGTAGAGTAACTTTATCAATTTATTCTCATATTTTTTTCTCAACTATTTAAAACCTATTTTCAACTAGTAAGCCTTAGCAGACATTTTGGTAGGGTAGTATAATAGATTTTAATTTATGTAAAGAGATATCCCATATAAAAACATTAATCCCTCAGTGTGGCAAAAGCATTCATGGACTGTGTTTTATTTGATTCTTTGGAGCATAAAATCTTAAATAGGAGGACAGGTTTAGAGAGGGCCTTTTTTCTCCTTTTGCAGAAAGGAAAACATGAGAAATAACAGCCATCATTCAGATTAATTTTTTGCTTACAACCATCTACTATTGCAGAAGTAAACCTAAATACTGAACTGTGCAAAACTTTCCAAGCTCTGTAGTTCCCTGATGAAGTACTGCTCTGATTTGTAGTCATGTAAATTTTGTAATCTTGTGTTCCATCTTTGAAACAATGCTGCCATTAGATCTTGGTAAGAAAGAACATTTTTAACTTTTCTACATTTATTTTAAATACTGGAGGAAGAAAATCCTGTTAAAAGTGTACTCTTGCCACATTTCTTAATTATAACATAGTTTTACTCTGCTCTAAGAGAGTATAATAAGTATTAAAAACAAACTGTAAATGCCCCATGTGTAACTCACATGGGAGCACAGAGGAGAGGAATGTTATTTTTTGATAAGCATTTCAGCTTTCTACCTGCACAGTCTATTTAGACTTTTGGATGAAAGGAGTGAACTCCCTTTTCAGTAGTTTGTATTTGTAAAGCAGCTCATGATTATAATATTAATTAACTTTCTTTACTGATGGTTTTTTCAGGGCAGGAGACTTGAGTTGCAGAGTCCTGCAGTTCATAGTAATATCCCAGCAATTCTGATTTTTTCTTGAGAGTACATGGCCCCTCTGACTGGGGACTTACTGACTCATTGCTGATGGAAGTACGAAAGGTACACTGTGTTCACAAAGACCACAGGATGCCTAAGTGTTCAAATGTGTGTCCATCTTTAAATGAGTTTTCATATGGAGAAATGAAAGGGTAGACAAAATCAGACCTTTCATTTACACCATACTTGTGGTCAGTCCTGAGATATAAAGTGTGAACAATCTTCTTCCTCAAGGAAGGATTGAGGAAGACCTTCTTGAGATTCAGGTTCTTTAACATTTCAGAGAAGTTTGGAGGTATAACATGGCATTTGCTTAGGGGAGAAGGATATTGAGTACTTATTTTTAACAGTAGATATCTGCATTAATTATATCTCATTTTATTAGCTCCAGTAAGAGTCTTTATTTCTAGTTTTATTAGGATTACCAGCGTTGGCAAAGATCCATGCAACATTTAGTATACTCCTGTAATGTCACATGGTTTTTTAAGATGCAGTGTTAGATTTTGTGAAGTGGTGGTGGAGATGTTTTTAACTTGTATTACATTTTGGAACCTTTGCTGTTTAGTTTGTGGAGTATCATGAAAGCTTCAGATGACAAGTGCCTGTGTAAAATGTTTCTGTTATTCTGCAGGGAACAAGCAGTTGGAATTGGCCTCGTAAAGGTGTCAAAATACTTTATTCCTGCATCAAAAGTTTATATTGATTAGAAAGTATGTAGCTAATTATAAATGTTGCCAACTTTGATATACAATGTGTTGGCTGATATTTTTTCTCTGAAACAAAATCCAATAAACCCTACAAGTGGATAAAGTAGAACCTTAGATGTGCAAAGATGAGAAATTCTGTAGTGTTAAACTTTTGTAGCAGTCAGTTTTAGAAATGAAAGCAACTAACCTTACAGAATAAATGAAATAAATGCAGATGATAAGGCTGTCTGTAGGGGAAAAAAAAAACATTTAAAAATTATGTTTTTCTCTAAAGTGTTGCACACAATGCAC